>JAWQFJ010001914.1:0-20095 GCA_034096865.1 Theodoxus fluviatilis | reverse complement strand
GAGTAGGTGTTTTGCGTATTTCTGGAATACACTGCTGAAATTTTTTATCGCTTGCAGTATACGCACGCTCTATGAATTATGTCCCTCCACCGTATACGTACGCTCTATGAATTATGTCCCTTGAGTTGATCGAAATGAATTGAGGCCTAACATTTTCGACAAAATTGTCTACAGTTGAAAAAGTTCTCGTGCCATTCGATATTACACCATGGTGTGTTCTATCAAGTGAAAAACTGATGTGATATCGTCAGTTATTTCGTCTATCGGCAACTTCTACACCGACTCTAGCGCCGGGACGCAGCCATGTTCTTCCGCCTTGCGAGATGATTGGCCGTTTTTCTAGCTGTAGGAGCGTCTCACTCGCCCTCGACTAGCCATTCAGGGAGGTTCTCGAGATTTTGGGCCAAACAAACGCGTCCTAGGATTCATTCTCGCCTTGGGTTTTGCCAAAGCTTTTGACCCTATGTCAAAGGTCTTTCTGCAGCAGACCCATGTAACTTTTGGATTTGGTCAGGAATTCAGCGGGTGGACTGCAAATCTAATGGAAGGTACTACTAGCAGTATAAACCATGGAGGATGGATCTCTGAACCATTTGACATCAATTGTGGCATCCGTCAAGGCTGCCCGTACTCGCCTCTGGCCTACGTCCTCGCCGCGGAGATCCTGGCCATTGGAGTCAGAAGCAGGGGCTTTAAAGGCATTGAGTTACCTTCAGCGACAGGTGGCAGAAGTCAGATTCAGTATCAGCAGTACGCCGACGATACAACCCTATTTGCCACGGACGAACAGGATATCACGAGTGCGCTAGCAATTCTCGAGGAATTCTCTCGGTTTTCAGGGTTGCATGTCAGTGTACAGAAAACTAATGCAATGGCTGTTGGAGCACAGGAGAAAAATAACAATATGGGGATGGAATGTGTTGACAGAGTAAAGATCCTTGGCATTTGTTTCTCAAGGAAACAAATGCAAGCGAAATGAAGATAAACTGGAAGCCATGGATGGAATATATCAAACGTTAGAGCTCTAGGGATTTGTCCATACAAGGGAAATTGTGGTTGTAAAATCTTTATTCCTGAGCCAATTTGTGTTTATAATGCAATCAGTGGTTCTCGCAGACACTGAGATGAAAGAATTGAACAGAATGTTCAATACATTTTTATGGCAGCGACGACACTCAAACAGGGCGGCGTTTGAAAAAGTTAAAGGAACCGTTATGGAATCGGAAATCCAGGAGGGAGGTCTGAAGATGGTAAATGCGCTGAAGATGCAACAAACGTTTTACTTACAATGGGTCAGGAAGCTTTCGAATGCAACTCTAGGAAAATGGTCAAAATTTTCCCCGTGGCATCTCACAAAAGTTATGAGAGATTGTGGTATTTTTCATCTCAACGTAAAAGCATTGAAAGTTATTAATCTAGTGAGCATAAAGAGTGTATTTGGGAAAAAAAGTAGTAACGATGTGGTTAAACCTGAAAGACATAACTGCAATAGAAGAAGTGGACAAGGAATCGTTTATTCATCAGAAACTATGGTACAACGAATTAATCAAATAAAATGAAATTTGTTGTATTTCAAAACATGACAAAAACGGGGAATCGATAACGTGCGTCATGTACTGGTTGTACGGGAGAAAAGACTGATGTCAGGAATAAAATCGAATATGATAGTGGGACGCTTTTTGAATATAATGCAATGAAGAAGGCGATACCAAAGATGTGGCTCCGGTGGTTGAGTACTGGAGTACTCAAAACCAGACCAATGAAACTCTGTAGCCTAAAGGGATAGATGTTCAGAACCAAGAATCAAAACAGTTTCGGAATCTTATTCGGAGAACGGAAGATCAAGCTGATAGTATGTATATGTGCAGTGGGCTTCTGGCGGCGCAAATTCGGAGTTGAGATCGAACAAAAAACGTGAAGAAAGCAGTTGAGGCCATGAAGGATGTTAGACTTAGAGAACTTCAATGGAAACTCTTGCACAATATTTATCCAACAAACACAAAGTGGGAGTAAAAGCTGAAAATAAGTTCTCTTATTGTCCGGCGGAAATTGACTCACTTCTTTTACGACTGCACTACTGTTAAACAGTTATGGAATGAATGGAAGGGAAATGTTGCAACTATGCTCATTTTTAGTGAAAATATCATAGACATCCTGTTTGCATTGCAGCAGAATGAAAACTTTTATATTAACACAAGGTATTCAGACTTCCTTATACTGGTGAGGAAAATGTATCAGTATAAAGAAGAAGATAGATTCTCCAATTCCACTTCACACCATCTTCGATTTGC
The DNA here is from genome assembly GCA_034096865.1 of Theodoxus fluviatilis. Classification (NCBI taxonomy): domain Eukaryota; kingdom Metazoa; phylum Mollusca; class Gastropoda; order Cycloneritida; family Neritidae; genus Theodoxus; species Theodoxus fluviatilis. Next base: position 17,804 of record JAWQFJ010001914.1, on the reverse strand, counting down.
TGTGAATGTACAGGGAAAAATCTGATTAGAGGGAGGGGAGTGATTCTTTCCGATCCTTCGTCATACAGCAAGTGTGTGTGTGTGTGTGTGTGTGTGTGTGTGTGTGTGTGTGTGCGCGCGCGCGCGTTCGTGTGTTTAACTCATTCGCGGAGCGTAGGCTCAATTGAGCCTACCACATTAGCATATTTTTGCCCCCTTACAACAAGGCAAATAAGGTTTAGGGAACTAGTCTAGTCTTCAATTAGTCTCTGTACTATAGTTTCCCAGCTTCAGATCCACACAGAGATCTTTCCCGGCCAGACCATAACCTTTATCAGCGATGCACTAGGAGGCACGAAGTAAACAGCGATGGCGGCGGAGCGTGGATAGCAGCACGAGGTGGGTGAGCCAGTGGAAATTGCTATAGAGGAGAGATCTGATGCTGAAGAGGATGCTTTGCATGAGGTAGGAACTGATGTAGATGATCCCTTTCATGATGATGATGACAGTGGTGATTTTCCTCTCGCTAATGATGAGGTATCAGAGAGCGAGGATGAGAGCGAAGCTGTCGCGCTGGCTGAAACTAGGTCGACCTCTCCATCAGCTGCTCGGTAGTTCATTGTAGGCTCATATTGATTGTAACTCAGGACTAATAAACACATTCATCACAAGATTTCTCCAGTGTGTTTTTGTGATGATTCCTTTCATGATGATGATAGTAGTGATTTTCCTCTCGCTAATGATGAGGTATCAGGGGCGGGTTTCAAAATGCGAAGATCTCGGTAGATCTACGCAGATCTCGCCAATTGGGCAGTTTCATTCTTTGCTTGCTCGCGAGCCAATCGTAGACGAGCGTAGATTGAGCGAGGCAGCTTGAGAGGTGCCTAGCTAGTGAGATTCAAGATGGCGGACAGCATGAGCATCGTGTCACTAGGAGTGACGTTTTTGGACGAGTCTTCGGTTAACTTTAACTTTCTTGGTTTACGGTAAGGTTTGAGGTTATTGTGTAAATTGAACATTTTTATTACCACTACCTATGCCCTGATAAGTGACTCCTGAGCCTAGTGCAGTCAAAGACCCTATGTACACTACCGCGCACTAGCGATTTTCCTTTACGCAAAGGGAGGTCAGAATGTAGAGTTACGTCTCTTTGCGAGAGAATTTTCAATTCGAACTTAATGCAGGATTTCTCACCGTCAACCACACATCGTGCACACAATAAAGAAAAAAATCGTAATCTACTTCAATTGTCCAGCTGAGATTGCAGCGAGGTGACAAATTAAGGCACACATGAGTCAGCGGAGAACGAATTATCGAATATTTTCAGTGTCGAAGCGTCACAAAACATAAACCCTAGTCTCGGTCGTCGCCATCTTGGATCTTCGCTCTTACTGCGAAGCAAGATCTTGCGACCAAGATCGACTACCTATTTTGAAACCCGTCCCAGAGAGCGAGGATGAGAGCGAAGCTGTCGCGCTGGCTGAAACTAGGTCGACCTCGCCATCAGCTGCTCGGTAGTTCATTGTAGGCTCATATTGATTGTAACTCATGACTAATAAACACAATCATCACAAAATTTCTCCAGTGTGTTTTTGTGCCATTTTTGTAAGTTCACTTTTTTAATAGAGCTCTAGACCAAGAAACAAGCGGTGGGCACTCTGAGAAAGAGAGCTGGGTGACAGACCTATTTTTTTTCAAAATAGTGACTCTACTTACTGTCATGGTAAGTGTAGTGTTTTCTTAGCTTGACAAAGTGCAGCATTTGGCTAGTTTTGACAAAGAAAGACCTTTCAAGCCATACCAAGTTTAACTCTGTAGCTACAGTATTTATTTTACTACGATTTTTCAAACTTGGTCCATTTTCCTGCGATTTCAGGGGACAGACGCACTAGAAATTCTGCGCCTTAAATGAGTGTATACGAGCGAGCGCAGGCATGTGTAACGTGTGCGTGTTTTATGCCTATCGGAGTAACGGGGTGAAGGGGTGGGGTGTGAGGAAATGAGAAGCTAAAGTTATCTGGATTATGTAGAGTTGCGCGATTTGATGTTTAATAAAATCATGAAGTCAGTCAATACTTTTAGTGCATTATTTGTGTAAATACTGTAATGAAATGCCTGGAATTACTCTATTACCTGATGTAGAAGCCAATACTTTGAAACGCGCACAAAGAAGTCGGTGAGCGATTTTCTTTATCTGGCACTGCAGTCAATTATATACTGATAAAGAGATGCCTTTCTGTGATCTGTAAATCAATTAAATTATTGCCCGTCAGAAACTCCATCATATACTGTAGTTGTATTCGATCTCAGTACATGAAGATTATTCTTCTATATAATAATTACTGGCGTTGCCAGATGTTCGCTTGGTGTGTTCGGAATTTGTTATTGTATTGACTAACTGTTTTACTATAAGGATCAAATTTGTTCTCCTTTAAGAATATACTAAACATGTATCTTAATCACTGCAAAATTTGAACTGTAAAACATATCTTTTTTAAAATTCTGCTACGGCAGTAATTAAGACGTATTGCATTGTATTATATAAATGAGTGGCGTGCAGCTATTTCAGACAACAGGGCCAGGGTTTGCACAAAACTTAGTCACAGTCGATTTATTGCTTTATTGCTTCGGAATCTTGATCTTTCCTGAAACACTTAGGCGCGTTTCCCCAAGCGCATTGATGGGTAGACAAAAGCAATACAATGGGGATTTTCGTTTCCAATTAGAAGGTGATCGCTGTAACCATACGCAGCGTCTTATCTGTTTGGAACAAAAAAAAAACAAGCGGTGTCTTGTTTAGAAAACAGTTTTATTGAAGACGAAACTGATACTGTCAGCTAGAATGGAAAGTCCACTCGCTCAATGTGACGAGTGAGAGCAAAGCGTCAATTCTTCCGATGCATTGGTGAATGCGAATGGCGACATTTTTGGGAGTCCAATACGAGGTTTGGCTCGATCTTCTGGGATGGTTTGAATGCTCGGTTGGATGTGAATAACCTCAGTCCTGATGCCCATCTGGCTGCTTGGGGCTGGCCCTGACTGAGGAACGGGAGTAGGCCCCGAAACCCCCAGCAGCCAGCAAATCCAGCTGAAGAAGTGGCCACGACCAGTTCTGACTGTCTGTTACGCTTTGGCGCAAGGATTTAGAAGGCCTTTGAGGCTCACTGCAGACTACACGTAGAGTCAAATGACTTGAGATATTGCTGTTGCGCAGTATCACTGACAGGCGGTGTTACGGAAAATCGAGTTATGACTGGTCATTGATATTGGATTGATTTTTTTGTAAATAAAAGTGCCTGTGGGCAATATAAACCAACATTGTCACGTAAATGAAATAATTTTTAGTTGTACAAGACTGCAATAGAAGATGTGCAGCAAACAAGCAAAAACATACAAACAAGCATACTCACACATATTCCTCGTCGACAAATAGATGGAAGAGTTTGTATGTGGACAAAGACACACAAACTTCCGTGTTCTCCAAAAGAATACAGAAGCGATAGAGAATAAAAGACATTAAAACCCCAACAAGGTATGTGCATATCCATGCGGTCGAAATCTATACTATAATATACCACGCGAATATTCTCCGACTCAGGTGAGCGAGTATGCAAAGGAAACGAGAACTACCTCATTGCACAATGCTATGTGCTGAAAAATGGGCACACACAAATATATGTCACTTTATGATTATGCAAATGAAACCATGCTTACTCCAGTAAACCTACCGGTATCCTCTCCTTCCATGTCATGTAAACCTCGCCCAATCCAACCAACCCCTAAATTTCTCTTCTTTCCTCTCGCTTTAATCAGTCTGGGTAAATCCGCGCGGACTAGTCTTTTTGTTCTTTTTTCATTGTCTCGACTGAAATCATTCAGTTCGACAATCAGTATACATGTGTCCGTGTTCTTATTTAAGCGAAGACGTGTGTGCGCTAGCGTGTGTGTGCATGTGTAAATGAGCGCGCGTGCGCGAGTGTGAACGATCAGTCTTCTAAACTCTTTTCATCAGTGTATCCGTTAATCTCTGTTTCAGTTGGGCTGATCTCTGCAAGCGCATATTTCCCTTATTACTATCGATCTGCATGTCTACGCCCAAGTGTCGATGAGCACTGCGGTGTCAAAAACACATGACTGGCAGGTGACTGGATACATTGCTGCTCGCAACCACATACTACGGATGACATCCAGGCTCCATGACCAATAATCGCCAGAAACATTGGAACTTTCACGCACAATTAGGTATCACGAGGACAGTAAAATAATCTCCTGGCATTTTTTTGTGACACCCCTCATTACAGATGATCTAAGTTTAACTCGCTCAAGAGCAGGCTACGACATAAAGTTTCTTAGTCTCGTGAAGACCTCCACTTTTCCTCGTCAACACATTTTCTACGTCCTGACGTCCATGAAGGGCAAGATTGGCGGCAGCGTGTCCTTGAACTTCTCCAGGAGGTACAGAGCCATCCTCACAGCATCATTGGGGTTGTCGGTCAGGATAGTGTTCCCCAAACTCGGCGTCCACGTGTTGTGGTAGCTGCTCAGCTTGTGGTAGGGGTTGTCAATCAGAACGTGGGGAATGTCTAGCAGCGTGGACAGGATGTGGCCGTGGAGTCGGTCTGTGATGACCACACGACCGCGCTGCAAGAAGGTGAACCCGTTGTTGGCCATCAGCACCGCATTCTCCATGGTGTTGTTTCCTTTGGGCGTAGGCCATGACATCCAGTCTTCCACGGCGATTGTCACGTTTTTAGGCAGCTTCGGCAAGGCGTACTTACTCGTCTCACGGTCGCCTCGACGAATCCAAATGATGTCGTAAATGGGAAACATGGACCTGGGGGTGAGGCCGATCTGGAAGGCCATGTCAGGTGCCATCAGAAGCCGTGTCTTGTTGCCAAAGTGTTGGACGGCGATTTTGTAAGACTGTGGGTCGCGGAGAACTATCGTCAGGTTGGTTCTGTTTCGGTAGATGTTCTCAGCAAACCTCAGATAAGGTTTCGATGTTGGCAGAAGAGTGATGCTCTGGGGGAATAGGACAAACTTGAATCGACTAAGAGCTTCCAGAGCGGCAGAGCGAACCTCGTCCTCATTGGGGTACGTTACGATGTTGCCTCCTCCTTGCATCAAGACGACCACTTCATCGTTGGCGTACTCGGATAATTCTTTGTCAGCGGCCTCGAACTTGGCCTTGGCGCAGTTAACGCTTATTGTGCAGTAGTAGAGAAGCTTTAGACCCAGACGACGTATCAGAAGCATCTCCCCGACAGAAATGGCTGGGTCCCCCTTGTTTTCGAAAGCAGCCATGCTGATGAGGACAGCATGCTTTGCAGGATGAAACAGGCCGGAAAACAGAGTGAAATGGAGTCTCTGGGCTTCCTGGATAATGTCTGCCGCATTGGTGAGTTTGGATGAGGTCACGTTCGCTCCGAGTGGATTTGACAAGAGGGACTGGAAATCGATGGGGCTTAATGCACTGGCATAAGTGGCCTCTGCAGAGAAAGAAGGTAAAGCTATACGTGAGATGTTCAGGCCGAGCGAAGACGCCGCTTTGTATCTATAATAAGCGGCCTTGGGGAGGTTCCACGCAGAGTTCTGGGTTAAGCCAGATGCAAGTAGTAGGGACATCGCGAGCACGCAACCAACGCCTGTGGCTCGTCTGAACTTTTTGCTGCCCAACACGGTCGCCATCAGATCTGTAAGATAAGAAAGAGGAGAGAGAAACCATATTAGTCGTTTTAAACAAGAATAAAATAAATCTTCGACCGTCTACCCTGTGCACATATCTGTCAATCTGACTGTGTGTATGCGTCCCCCCCCTCCCTCTCTCACACATTCACGCATACACACATACACACACTCATACAAACACACGCGCGCGGGCGCGCGCATGAACATTTTCTTTCGTTTGGATTGTCACGGGAGACCGATGTTATCCTAGTTAGATATGCCAGTGTATTTCTTTTGCGTAAATTAAAATACGCAACCTTGAATATAGCGTTTATTTAAGTGGGAAATGTGGTGGCATTTGTCCAAGCGTCATCCACAAAGAAAGGTGTTCTGGAAAAATCCGCTGTAATCTTTTCTTGTTCACATGACTGTGCGTATTCTGCTCCGCTTCCCATGCCAGAATGAGCCGGATGAGAAAGCCAAGCGCTTTAGACATGGCACAAGAAGCGAGTGAAATGGACAGTCACATGATATCAGCACCACTGATCTGATCAATACTCTGGAAACATGTATTGTGACTGCACTTTCCCCAGACCTCCAGTGAACCGTGCCAGTATCAATCGTCAGTCTATTCTCACGCTCTGGTGTCATTGAGCAGTTCCAGTACGTACACATTTCTGACCAGTTTGCCTTACCATACGTTGTCCGCTTTCATGTGAGGATTATTTGTCTAGTCCTTGCTTCTTCCTGCAGGCAGATTGATCTCTCTACTCGTGCAATCAAACTGCCTCCACCTAACCCACAGGTTTGGGCCTCATTTCAGAACTTACGTCTTGTCACGTACATAAAGTTTTGTAATAGCGCAGTCTATGTGATCTATATTTGGGTCTTAGACAAGTTCTGTTTACCTTCCCGTGCGTCCGCTCTCCAGGTATCTGGCTGGACTACAAAAGCATGCGACCACTCCCGGCCTAATACAAGCACACCACTCTTAAAGATCTAGGAGAGCACGCAGTCAAAATCGTTGAGAGGTTGGCTAAAGTAATACACAAATCCATCATTGAGTTCATTTGGCTGAAAAAGTCAGTTCCAATTTGTAATTAGTTAATTGTTGAAAACCTCACCTGGAAAAATCGAAATTCGCGCGCCAAACAGGGAGTGACGTCAAGTACATCCTAGTTGCTTTAGAGCATGGCGTCTGCCAATGCAGTTTCCGCGGGCGCTGAGTCTACACCGGCCGTGTCACTGAAGAGGAAACGCTATGGCGCTGAATGCGCAGTTGCTGAATGTTCCTTGAGAAATTCAGATGGAGCGAGGGTGCATAGATTTCCGCGGGACCCATCATTAAACCGCCAGTGGGTGCGCTTTGTAAGAATATGCCGTGCAAATTGTGTGCAAACATCATACTCGGTCGTCTGCAGCAAGCACTTCGCTCCCGATTGCTACCCACACTCATACCGGCTGCAGGAGGAGATGGGATATATACGAAGGCAGTTCCATCCATACAAAAGCATGACCGATCGCGACCGACGACTCATGCCGGCAGGAAGCTCAAAGAGCGAGGAATGCCGATGGCGTCCATGACAACTTCCACAAGCTACAAGTACAAGCATTTCGACATGTCAGAGAGGGGCGGGGAGAGGAGGGAGAGAGAGAGGGGGGGGGGGGGGGAGAGGGAGGGGGGGAGAGAGCGGAGGGAGAGAGAGCGGAGAGGGGGGAGGGGAGAGAGAGAGGGGGGATGGGGGGGAGAGGAGTGAAAAGAGAGGGGAGAGAGGAGGGTAGAGAGAGGAGAAGAGGGGGAAAGGGGGGAAAGAGGGGGGAGGGGAGGGGGGAAAGGGGAAGGGAGAGAGGTAGGAAAGAGGGGAGAGACGGGAGGGGGGAGGGGGAAAGAGAGGGAGGAGAGAGGGGGGGGAGGGGAGAAGGGGGGAGGGGGAAAGAGGGGGGAGAGGGAGGGAGGGGGAAAGAGAGGGGGTAGAGGGGGGAGAGAGGGGGAGAGAGGGGGGAGGGGGGGGAGAGAGGAAGGATGAGGGGGGAGAGAGGCGGAGACAAAGAGGGGAGGGGGAGAGGAAGGGAGAGGGGAGAGGGGGGGGGGGCGGAGAGAGGGGGAGTTTATTATACAGGCCTTAGGTCCATCATAAGTAATGTGGTTGATAAAACATGGACAGAAAAGAAAAGACTGGAAAAATAATTTAGTAAATTACTGCATATGAAGGACAATTGTGTCATACTAAATACATGTACTCTTGTTCTGAAGAGGACTGTTTTAGTTTTACCAGGCAATGTATCAGAGAGAGTGATAGATGCAATGATAATCATTTTGTATGACTACCACTGTGTACCAGATGTTTATGTTTTTCCCCGCCTATTTTGCAGTGTTTGAAAAATGTTTCGGGTATTCGAGGACATTCTTCATCGTATTGTTCGCATAAACTGCTTGAACTGCTGTCAGGGTCGCTACTCTCGCAACCTATGTATAACTTGTTATATTCGCTTGGCTCAGCCAGCTATGTTTCGGCTTGAGGCCAGGATGTATGTGACGTCACGAACTTGCGCTTGCGCACTGAATTGCTTAATGAGTTTTCTTCGGCCAGGTGAGAATGGGCTGTTTTACAACGCATTATCACGAAAACAAAATGTGTTATGATTAAAAGAAGTTCACCAATATATTAAGTTACTCAATATTATTGTGTAAAAAATAAAACTTGAGCACGCTCTCCTAGATCTTTAAAATACCCTGTGCTGCCTGCACTGCGAGGGACTGTATCGCTGATCATGGTGGATTTAGGAATAATGTATGAGCCTCAGTGACACAGACGCAAAATGCTGTAAATAAAATTCTGAGCACAGTAGAAAGCAACACTGAAAAAACATAATCTACCCACTTCTTAAACTCAGAGATGTGTGTGTGTGTGTGTGTGTGTGTGTGTGTGTGTGTGTGTGTGTGTGTGTGTGTGTGTGTGTGTGTGTGTGTGTGTGTGTGTGTGTGTGTGACTTGAGAAGACATAACTTGTAAAAAGTCTTCTCTTGTGTTCCTCCTCACCCGATTCATCAGCTTTGTCTGTCTACGTCTGTCTATCTGTCTGCGTGCCTGTCTGTGTCTGATTCTGTCTGTCTATCTCTCTGTCTGCGTGAGTGTCTGTGTCTGATTCTGTCTGTCTATCTCTCTGCGTGCCTGTTTGTGTCTGATTCTGAAAAGAAGAGTAAAAGACAAGCAACCGACTGTTTCTTTCATGCTCATGAAAGAAACAGTCGGTTGCTTGTCTTTTACTCTTCTTTTCAGTAACTGTACACCCGACCCCGGCACTTAGATATATCCACTGTGTCTGATTCTGTCTGTCTACGTCTCTGTCTGCTTGCCTGGCTGTGTCTGAGTCTGTCTGCATGCCTGCCTGTGTCTGATTCTGTCTGTCTATCTCTCTGTCTGCGTGAGTGTCTGTGTCTGTGTCTGATTCTGTCTGTCTATCTCTCTGTCTGCGTGCCTGTCTGTGTGTGATTCTGTCTGTCTATCTCTCTGTCTGCATGCCTGTCTGTGTCTGATTCTGTCTGTCTATCTCTCTGTCTGCGTGCCTGTCTGTGTCTGATTCTGTCTGTCTATCTCTCTGTCTGCGTGCCTGTCTGTGTCTGATTCTGTCTGTCTACCTCTGTCTGCTTGCCTGTCTGTGTGTGATTCTGTCTGTCTATCTCTCTGTCTGCATGCCTGTCTGTGTCTGATTCTGTCTGTCTATCTCTCTGTCTGCGTGCCTGTCTGTGTCTGATTCTGTCTGTCTATTTCCCTGTCTGCATGCCTGTCTGTGTCTGATTCTGTCTGTCTATCTCTATGTCTGCGTGCCTTGTCTTGTCTTGTCTTGTCTTTGTTCTTGTTCATGGTCTTGGTCTTTGTACTTGTCTTGTTTGGTCTGGTCTAGTCTGGTCTGTCTTTCTGTCGGTCTGGTCTGGTCTGGTCTGGTCTGTTCTGGTCTGGTCTGGTCGATCTGATCTGGTCTGGTCTGGTCTGGTCTAGTCTGGTCTAGTCTGGTCTAGTCTGGTCTAGTCTGGTCTGATCTCGTTTGGTCGGTCTGGTCTCTCTGGTCGGTCTGGTCTCTCTGGTCGGTCTTGTCTGTTTGGGCTAACCTGTCTGTATTCTCTTGCTCGCTCTTCACCAGGAATAACTACGCCATATTCTAACCATAACAGAGCAACTTCAACCTAGAACCAGAAGACTCACTTGAATTGACTGGTGCTGAGGCAGTCTTTTCGTGTAGTTTCCCCGCTGTGTAGATGAGTAGGCCCACTGAGCTGACAAAAAGACCCAAAAAGTTCCAGCCAGTGGCTGTGCGCTTTCCCCATCCGTAGAGCATCATCACCACCAGCACTCGCTTGCCCACATTGGCCAGTGCATGGCTTACCACTGATAAGTAGTGCAGTATGACACCAGCAGACACATAAGAGTACAGCACGTGCATCAGAGCTGATGTCACCGCCATCGTCAGAGCCCACGTGATAGTCTCCTTCGACAAGAAGTCGCCTTGGGGTGCGAGGTTTGCTGACGGCACTTCAGTGACGACATTCAGTATGTATGAAGCCGCAGGGGTCAGGATGAAACCCAGCGTCCCCAATGCCACGTGAGGCAAGGGGCGGAGGGTGAGGTCGTTGCCTTGACCTTGCTGCAGCTTGAGCGCCGTGTTGCGAGCAGCCAGACACAAGTTGGACAGGAAGGCCAGCACAGCACCATGGGACCACTGGGCTCCGGGGGTCTTCTCATGGGCAAAGATGACAGCGCCTGTCACCACTAGGGGCAGACTGATAACAGTTGGAACAGAGAGCGGGATGGACAAGAACAGGCGCTGGAGCAGGGCTGTTGTGATGGGCTCCGCCATCTTGATGGCCATCGCTGAGGCGGCGTGCGTGGTGGCCAGGCTGAGGTTGGTGGCAAGAGTGGCTATGACGTGGCCCAGCAGCTGGAACCAGCCCACCAGCCCCTGTTTGGACCTGTAGCAAATAAGAAAATGGCACGCACTATAGGAAAGGGTCGACTGACTGTTCTGGATCAGTCTCAGGTGACGGCAGATATTCATTCTTCGGTTCATTATACATTTTTCAACGGCACCATAATGCCACCACCACCTTTACCACTTATAATACACCAACAAAAGCAGCAACAGCAACAGCAACAGCAACAGCAGCAGCAACTACTACTACTACTACTACTACTACTACTACTTCTACTTCTTCTAACATCAACACCACCTCTACTGCTACTTCTATCACCACCACCACCACTGTCAATTGTAGGATGTNNNAGGTCTGAAGATGGTAAATGCGCTGAAGATGCAACAAACGTTTTACTTACAATGGGTGAGGAAGCTTTCGAATGCAACTGTGGGAAAATGGTCAAAATTTTCCCCGTGGCATCTCACAAAAGTTATGAGAGAATGTGGTATTTTTCATCTCAACGTAAAAGCATCAAAAGTTATTAATCTAATGAGCATAAAGAGTGTATTTGGGGAAAAAAGTAGTAACAACGTGGTTAAACCTGAAAGACATAATTACAATAGAAGAATGGACAAGGAATCGTTTATTCATAAGAAACTATGGTACAACGAATGAATAAAATAAAATGAAATTTGTTGTATTTCAAAACATGGCAAAAACGGAGAATCGATAACGTGCGTCATGTGCTGGTTGTACGGGAGAAAAGACTGCTGTCAGGAATAAAATCGAAGATGATGGCGGGTGTCACGTGTACGCGCAAGGTGTGAGCCAAAAATAGGATAGAAAGTTCGAGGCTCAGGTGTTGTTGCTATCAGGACCAATTAGCCGTAGAGGGATGGGTCAAATCAGTTGGAAAAGCGAGGAGATTCGAACGCAGGCGACGAGGTCGCGTCCCCTCGTGATCAGATAGGTTTTTTCTGATTGGCTAATTACAGCGCTGGGGCGCTGGGTTGTTTCGCATCTAGCGCAAAGGCGAGCATTCTCATGCTTACCGTTGGGTGGGCCGGACATTGTGTGCGTGTTGCAGACGCTTGTGGACTCATGGGGCGCGAGGGGCGACCATGGAGTGCTACAACTACTCGAGGGAGTATGGTTACTCTGGGTAGAACAACGGTTCCGTCAAGTATTCACGGCCTGTCATTCTGAGGTGGGTAATGTAATTTCGTGCTTGAACGCGTGTGTGCGTGTGCTCGTGTGAGAACGCCAGTTGGACTGAACTAAATGATATCTAAATTGCTTTATGTAGTAAGTAATTGGCTAGAAGGATGGTTGAGGCGAATATCTTAATTGTTCACTGTAGAAGTAGTCATTGGGTTCTTTCAGTAAAGACGTTGGGAGCGTCTATTGAAAATAGAAATGGAAGAGTGGAGTTGGCTTGTATAATAAGTGCAGCGGGGCGCTGCCTTATTGTATAGTGACGGGTTGTCATTGTTCATTTCAGGCCAAATTCGGCGAAGATTCGTCTTCGTACACACAAACTCGTCTTCTTCATCAGTATTGTTACTACGGCTATCGTCGCCGTTGCAGCAGAGTGTGTCGCTGCGTCTTATGTTCGTCTTCGTGTATCTACGCTTGACGGTAACTTCTCTGGGGGCCTGAGTGGAACGGACAGTTAGGCGAGATACGGGTCTTCTAGCGAGGGTGCTGTTAGTCGCTGGGTGGCTACTCCTGGAGCTGACAGAGGGTCAGAGTCCGAGTGTCCTGGTGGATACGTCTATGAGGAGAGGAGTACTTATCCGCAACACCGCTGGAGGGGAGAACGATGACAAGAAGAAGAGCGCGTGAACAGGAAGGTTCCGTAGACCTATCCATGGAGGATATTATTGTGTGTGTTGTGTCAGAATCGTGCTTTGGATTATGTGCTATTCCAGAGGGAATCAAGAGGGGTACTATACGGTAAGAGTGGACTTCTTACGTATTCTTTTATCCACGAGTAAAGCCGAGAGAGACTCTGACAGTAACTTTGGCTGGAAGCCAATTAATTCTCAGGTGTGAAGAGGGAAAGACTGCGCAGGGGTAGTTGCGAGGACGCTGCCGTTGATTTCATCCAGAGGAGATGAGACTGCGTATGGGTGTGCCCGAGGTGCCTCCCAAGAGTCTAGAATAATAAGTTTATTATTATTATCCCTAACTTGAGAAAGAAGAGAGTACAGTAATCGTTGAGTTCCTTTCATCAGGGGCGATTACGTGGGTTGAGAACGTTGACACTACGTCGCTGTTAGAGCGAGAGAGGAGAAGACGCGGGGCGTCCGTTATTATATGTTAATTAAGCGTGGGTGACCTCCGGTCAAGGCGGAGGCCTGTGATTGGAGGACACCCAATGCTTTCCAAGAAGTTGTGTGAGGCCACGCCTGCTGGGGCGTGTCACCTCACCCTGTGAACTTGTGCGTGAAGAGGAGAGCTATTTGTATATTGTCTTGTGCATGCCTGGGGATTGCCTTTTCGGGGTTGGGATTTCTTTTCAGCTTTCTTTTCTTTGATTAAAACATTGTTTAGAAGTGAACTTGTACCCTCATTGTCTTATTTATTTGTTGGCTGCTTTTCTTTATTTAGTTATCAGTTGCAGGAAAGCGACAATTAGGTTTTGTATGAAAACCTTTAGGGAACTGTGTCTGTCTGATTAGTCAACAACCATTGATTAAAGATAATAATTCAGATAAACAAAACAGAACCCTATATAACCAGCAACAGCGGGACGCTTTTTGAATATAATGCAATGAAGAATGCGATACCAAAGATGTGGCTCCAATGGTTGAGTATTGGAGTACTCAAAATCAGACCAATGAAACTCTGTAGCCTAACGGGATAGATGTTCAGAACTAAGAATCAAAACAGTTTCGGAATCTTATTCGGAGAACGGAAGATCAAGCTGATAGTATATGTACTGCGGCTTCTGCCGGCGCAAATTCGGATTTGAGATCAAACAAAAAACGTGGAAGAAAGCAGTTGAGGCCACGAAGGATGTTAGACTTAGAGATTTCCAATGGAAACTCTTGCACAATATTTATCCAACAAACATTCCCTTACACAAAGTGGGAGTAACAGTTGAAAATAGGCGTTCTTATTGTCCGTCGGAAGTTTACTCACTTCTTTTACGACTGCCCTACGGTTAAACAGTTCTGGAATGAATGGAAGGGGAAATGTTGCAACTAACCTCACGTTTAGTGAAACTATCATAGACATCCTTTTGCATTGCAGCAGAATGAAAACTTTGATATAACAAGAAGGGCAAAGCCCATACGACTCACGTGATTGACCTTGACCTTTACATGACATTGACCTTCAGGTGACCTTCAAGGTCAAACAACGAAACCTAGCAATGACATCATACACTAAGAACTGCTTTACACATTTTTCCTACCAGAATACATGTCACCTTGACCCAAGGTCAAGGTCATCCAAGGTCATGCACCACAAAGCTGCTAATTCAAGACATAGGAAGCACAATGGTGCTTATTGATACTTTCTACCATGAGGTATGGTCACTTTTAGTGGTTCACTACCCCATTTTGGTCACATTTCATCATAAGGGTCAAAGTGACCTTGACCTTGATGATATGTGACCAAATGTGTCTCATGATGAAAGTATAACATGTGTACTACAATGTTTTGAAGTTTAGAAGAGTTATCTTCCATAGTTCAGGGTCAAGGTCACTTCAAAAAATGTATACAATCCAACTTGAAAGAGCTCCTGTGACCTTGACCTTGAAGCAAGGTAAAGTCACTGTGTATGTTTTGTGAGGTCTTGTCATCCTACACCATCATGCCAAATTGGGTGTTCATAAATATAATAGTCTCCCAGAAAAATCCAACGTTAAAGTTTTTTTACGGATGACAGGACCCCCGGGCGACCGGACGAACGGTGACCTTGACCTTGATGATATGTGACCAAATGTGTCTCATGATGAATGTATAACATGTGCCCCACATAATTATTAAGTTTGAAACAGTTATCTTCCATAGTTCAGGGTCAAGGTCACTTCAACATATGTATACAATCCAACTTTGAAGAGGTCCTGTGAACTTGACCTTGAAGCAAGGTCAAGTCACTATGTATTTTTTGTGAGGCCTTGTCATTCTACATCATCATACATAATTGGGTTTTGATAGAGTTAATAGCCTCCGAGAAAATTCCAATGTTAAAGTTTTTTAAATCATTACAGGACGCCCGGACGCCTGGACGCCCGGACGGACGCCCGGACACCCGGACGGACAACACGGGTGACCTAGTATGAAAGTATAAAATGTGTACTACAATGTTATGAAGTTTGGAAGAGTAATCTTACATAGTTCAGAATCAAGGTCACTTAAAAAAATATGTATACAATCCAACTTTAAAGAGCTCCTGTGACCTTGACCTTAAAGCAAGGTCAATCAAACTGGCATCAAAAGATAAGGATTACTTTGCCCTATGAACCATATATAGGTCAGGCATCCAATCTCAAAAACTTCAGTCAGAAATTGGGAAAATGTGAAAAATGGCTTTTTTTAGACGGCCCCTGCGAACTTGACCTTAAAGCAAGGTCAAGTCACTATATACTTCTGTGTTTGTCTTGTCATCATACACCATCATGCCAAATTGGGTGTTGATAGACTGAATAGTCTCCGAGAAAAATCCAACGTTAAAGTTTGTAAGGACGACACCCCGCCCGGACGCCCGGACGGACGAAACGGGTGAGTACATAGACTCACTTTTGCTTCGCATGTGAGTCAAAAACAAGGTATTCAGACATCCTTAGACTGGTGAGGAAAATGCATATCAGTATAAAGAAAAAGACAGATTCTCCAATTCCACTTCACACCATCTTCGATTTGCAGTGAATGTACAGGGAAAAGTCTAATTAGAGGGAGGGGAGTGATTCTTTCCGATCCTTCGTCATACAGAAAGTGTGTGTGTATGTGTGTGTGTGTGCGCGCGCGCGCGCGCGTTCGTCTGTTTAAGGGTGTATACGAGCGAGCGCAGGCATGTGTAACGTGTGCGTGTTTTGTGCCTATCGGAGTAACGGGGTAAAGGGGTGGGGTGTGAGGAGATGAGAAGATAAAGTTCTCTGGATTATGTGGAGTTGCGCGATTTGATGTTTAATAAAATCACTAAGTCAGTCAATACTTTTAGGGCATTATTTGTGTAAATACTGTAATTCAATGCCTGGCATTAAATCTATTACCTGATGTAGAAGCCAATACTTTGAAACGCGTACAAAGAAGTCGGTGAGCGATTTTCTTTATCTGGCACTGCAGTCAATTATATACTGATAAAGAGATGCCTTTCTGTGATCTGTAAATCAAATAAATTATTGCCCGTCAGAAACTCCATCATATACTGTAGTTGTATTCGATCTCAGTACATGAAGATTATTCTTCTATATAATAATTACTGGCGTTGCCAGATGTTCGCTTGGTGTGTTCGGAATTTGTTATTGTATTGACTAACTGTTTTACTATAAGGATCATATTTGTTCTCCTTTAAGAATATACTAAACATGTATCTTAATCACTGCAAAATTTGAACTGTAAAACATATCTTTTTTAAAATTCTGCTACGGCAGTAATTAAGACGTATTGCATTGTACTGTATAAATGAGTGGCGTGCAGCTATTTTAGACAACAGTCAGGGCCAGGCTTCGCACAAAACTTAGTCACAGTCGATTTATTGCTTTATTGCTTCGGAATCTTGATTTTTCCTAAAACACTTATAAATGCGCGTTTTCCAAGCGCATTGATGGGTAGACAAAAGCAATACAATGGGGATTTTCGTTTCCAATTAGAAGGTGATCGCTGTAACCATACGCAGCGTCTCATCTGTTTGGGACAAAAAACAAACAAGCGGTGTCTGGTTTAGAAAACAGTTTTATTGAAGACGAAACTGATACTGTCAGCTAGAATGGAAAGTCCACTCGCTCAATGCGACACATGAGAGCAAAGCGTCAATTCTTCCAATGGATTGGTGAATGGAAATGGCGACGTTCTTGGGAGTCCAATACGAGGTTTGGCTCGATCTTCTGGGATGGTTTGAATGCTCGGTTGGATGTGAATGACCTCAGTCCTGATGCCCTTTTGACTGCTTGGGGCTGCCCCTGACTGAGGAACGGGAGTAGGCCCCGAAACCCCCAGCAGCCAGCGAATCCAGCTGAAGAAGTGGCCACGACCAGCTCTGACTGTCTGTTACGCTTTAGCGCAAGGATTTAGAAGGCCTTTGAGGCTCACTGCAGACTACAGGTAGAGTCAAATGACTTGAGATATTGCTGTTGCGCAGTATCACTGACAGGCGGTGTTACGGAAAATCGAGTTATGACTGGTCATTGATATTGGATTGATTTTTTTTGTAAACAAAAAGTGCCTGTGGGTAATATAAACCAACATTGTCACGTAAATGAATTAAGTTTTTAGTTGTACAAGACTGCAATAGAAGATGTGCAGCAAACAAGCAAAAACATACAAACAAGCGTACTCACACATATTCCTCGTCGACAAAGAGATTGTATGTGGACAAAGACACACAAACTTCCATGTTCTCCAAAAGGATACAGAAGCGATAGAGAATAAAAGACATTAAAACCCTAACAAGGTATGTGGTCAAGAGTACAGAGGTGGTGAGTATTGGTGTGACACAAATATTTCAAAATAAACCATCTGATACAGTAATGATACACTCTTCATTTCACATAAATATGATGCATTAGGTGATGTCTAAACTGTACAGAAAAGAAAAACTGAATGCAATGTTTAGTTTAGTTGTATTTGAAGAAGACAGTTTGGAGTCTCATCTTAACTTGACACCAAAGTGTGACATGAAAATTGGCTGCGGTGTAAAGTTGAGTTAAGACGAATGCTAACCTCTAATTTGACTAACAATTATGGTTTTATTTCATTTCTTCTTGACCTAGGAGCAAAAATATCATTAATACTTGGATGTTGAAGCTGCAATAAAGTTTTTGTGTTGAATAGTTTATCTTTTGTGGCTCTTTTTCTGAATGAGTGGTGGTGTCAAGTTAAGATGAGACTCCAAACTGTCTTCTTCAAATACAACTAAACTAAACATTGCATTCAGTTTTTCTTTTCTGTACAGTTTAGACATCACCTAATGCATCATATTTATGTGAAATGAAGAGTGTATCATTACTTATGAAAAAGTTTATTTTGAAATATTTGTGTCACACCAATACTCACCACCTCTGTACTCTTGACCA
>JAWQFJ010001913.1:144034-203265 GCA_034096865.1 Theodoxus fluviatilis | reverse complement strand
ATACCTTCCAGTGTGTTTGTATTCTGTATAAAATTTCATTAGTATAGCTTTCATATTTGCTGAGTTATGATTTATTTTCTATTAATCCGTTTTTGTACGCCATGTCCCCCCTTAACATTCTATGCAAACTATCTATCATCTGTTGAAAGTGCTGTGGCATTGAATACATTCAGATCCTCCATTCAGTACTTTATAAACACATTGGCAATGGATGTACTACAGTTTGTTTTGGTTTGTTTGTTGTTTTTTTTCCGAGGGGGGGGGGGGGGGGGGGCAAAAAAATAAGTCAACAAAGTTTACAACTTTCTCAAGCAAAAAGTCTGTGTCCTACATGACTTCTGACCCTACCTCTGCCTGTGTCCCTGGGGTTGGCCAGCTTCATGGTCAGCAGGTCAAAGAGTTCCAGGAACTCGTCTCCAGACTTGGCAGGACCACAGGATAGCAGCGCCTTCAGTACCACCACTGTGTGCTGCAGCATGCTCTCACACCTGCATGGGGGAAGTGCAGTCTGTGGTGAAGGGGAGAGAGAGAGAGAGGACACCTGCATGGGGGAAGAAAGCAGTCTGTGGTGAAGGGGAGAGAGAGAGAGAGGACACCTGCATGGGAGAAGAAAGCAGTCTGTGGTGAAGGGGAGAGAGAGAGAGAGGACACCTGCATGGGGGAAGAAAGCAGTCTGTGGTGAAGGGGAGAGAGAGAGAGAGGACACCTGCATGGGGGAAGAAAGCAGTCTGTGGTGAAGGGGAGAGAGAGAGAGAGAGAGAGAGAGAGAGCACAGCTGTCACCTTTATGTGGTGGTCGGTGGTAAGGTAAGCAAGACGCAGGGGCGAAGTTGAGTTACTTTCCACTCTTTATTGGCCGTTGGTACAAGCTCTTAGTATATAAACTTCTGGACCTGGGTGGTGAAATGGTCTCTCTACATTGTGGTGGCAGTGGTCTCTCTAGACCGTGGTGGCAGTGGTCTCTCTAGACCGTGGTGGCAGTGGTCTCTCTAGACCATGGTGGCAGTGGTCTCTCTGGCTGTGTGGGTCCCCCCCTTAACAAGTGGATGCACGGACCTCACAGGAGCCAGGGGGTGGATTGTTCCACAGATCCTAACCCTGGCTCCTGGGTTGTCCTTTTATTTGGCAGAAAGGAGATATTACTTAATTTAACTCGCTTTGAAATTACTTCTTAGAAATGTTGCCTTATTGAATTTATTCAGCATAACACAGTCTATTGAATGAATCATATGCTGTTGCAAGTAGTTGTCTTACTTGTGGGGAAACATCAGATTTATGGTCAAAATGTCACAATTCAGATGCCAGAGTGGGAGAACAGCTCACTAGCCAGGGTTAACAGTGACTGACAGGGCAGCTGCACCAACAATCAGACCAAAGCAGAGGAGGGGTCCCAGAGTGGTCAGTTGGTCAGTTTGCCTTAGACAAAGGATGGGAAGGGGGGATGGGGAAGGGGGGTTGGAGAGAGGTCACACACACAGAGATCTGACACACAGGATAGGGGGTGGAAAGAGACAGAAGTAGGGATAACTGAATAGAGGATGAACACAGCAGATGTACAATACACTTGGTGTTAAGTGCACCTTATCACAGGTACATACTGGTATATGTTCTGTCTCTCTTTGCTTGCTTTTGTGCAAAGCAGAGGATTTGATTATGCATGACCTTACAACATGAAACTTCAAAATAAATTCTGGCAGTCACTGTGTCAATCAGTAAGTCAGTCAGGCAATTCACCAATCAGTTATTAAGTCAGTCAGCTAATAAGTCAGTCAGCCAGTCTTTCTGAAGGTCACTCAAGTAGTAACTCAGTGCATGAGTCATGAATCCATCAAATACTCACAGAGGCTGAGGCTGGTGGAGAACGACGCGGACAGGGTGGAGAAGGTAGGACTGGAACATGGTCAGCACGGCAGGGCTTTGTCTCTGAACGATGTCTCTCATCTCCGCCATTTTGCCCACGCTGGGCTCCTTGCTGAGTTCCAGGCACAAAGGCTGCAGTCGCCCAAACACCTCGGCACAGCCCTCCATTCTGAAACTGCATCGTCATAGGCACGAGCTGAATGATTCGTGCACATCTAGAAACGTGGTTTTTCAATAGTTCCGTTTGTAGAACTACTTTACTACTACTTTCGCTGATTATGAATTAGACGTGAGAACAGCCAACAGGTGCTCTCAGTCTCACATTTTGCACGCAAAGATGGATCCCGGTGGCTCCTGGGATGGATAGACGGATGGTTGAGGGGATGGGTAGGTAGGCCTATCAATTTGTAAGACAGGCAGAAATGCCTAAAATTTCATCCTTGATAAATATAAAGAATCAATCAATGTATCGTGCCCTATGACTATGTGGATCGGTATCGGATAGCCAAATTAAGTGAATGGATGGATGCGTTGGCAAATATATATGCAGAAAGACTAGCGGAAATGACAGGAACGTTAAAAAAAACAGACTAGTGAACATGTTTAAATCTGAATACGCCATGATGCGGCCATCGCGGCACCACATGGCACATAAACTTCAAAATCATCACGTTTACCATTTATCATTATGTCAAGACACAATCTAGATGTTCCACGCTGGAAAAGCGAACCAAAAATACATTTTTCAAACCTTTTTTAAAATCCCAACTTTGATGAGTGACTCGATGTAGAACAGCAACCGCCAATGGAATTATGACAACCTGCATTAACTAATGATTCAGTCGACGTGCAAGTTCAACTTGGCTGCCGCCATTTCGCGTGCTCCTGCAAAAGCTCACTGGATTCGACGTTCATCAAAGGTCTTTGCGTTCATTTTGAATGGCAGAAAATAGCGGTCAACATTTGTCAATATTTTTTCAGAAGCATTGAAATATTATTTAGTTCATAATTGCGCAAAAAATAATATTTAAATATTTATATAGAGTGTTTTTACGGTTATGTTGCGAGAGTACGCGGCAAAAGCTAAAGATAGTCGTCATATGACACCGTGCTGTTTACAAAATGGCTGACACGAGTGTGGACAGTGAACTGGCCTGGGACCATGCTGCCGATGTCAGTCACTTCGAACCGTTGGACGCTGAGTCGGAACCGCTTGTCGGCGGCAGAAAAGTTGGGAGGTCCAGGTTTTATGGGTAAGTTGGAGTTGCTTAATTTTTCATGCAGAGAGCGGCGTGAAGCTGGTTTTGTTGGTGTACGATGCAGAAGTACTGCATCGGAGTTTCTTGCAAGCAGTTCTGGTAACACCTGTTGATGTAGGGATGTGTGGTGCAGTTTTTATCACCTGTCTGCACGTCATTCTTCTCTGCACAGCGCATTTACCCAATACATGCATGGATGAAATGGCTAGAAATGATGCAGGGAACGAAGGACAATTTGAGTCACCTCCCGAAGACTTCATAACTCATAAGGGCATTATGCCGCTTAAATCGATGTTGCGTTGGACTGCTGCCAAATAATGATGGTCAGTCAACAGCGAAAATAAGTATGAACGTCACTTTGATTAAGTGCATATATGCAATGGTCGACAGAAATAAGAAATAAGTTGATAATCGAGTGTGGACTGCGAGTTGTACGTTGTAGGTGACGATGTTTTCTTGTGTAGGTATGTTAGAAAAAAAATGAAACATAAATGATATTAATTAAAAGTAGATCATTGGAAAGAGAATAAAAAGACAATTCCAGTGGTATAAATATGAGATCTGTAAGTTTATTTGTTCAAAAGTTATGATTTTTTAATTGAATAAATTTCGGCCCTTTTTTTTACTATAAAAACAACAGAAAACTTGTGATCAAATTGCATGCACTGAACCTTAAAATCCTGCATAACTTTCTCATTTTTAAAGCTATAAGAAAACCAATGACATCTCTGGATTGCTTATGACTGGAACTATTGATTAAAAAGATTTTAAAAAGTTGACAGACAGATCTGAATTTTACTAATTAATTAAAAAGTCAATTAATTACCGCCGTTCATACTCAAACTAGCTCTAAAACGTTCATAACTTTTTATTTTACAAAGATATAAGAACACCAATGATATCTTTGGAATGCTTATGACCTGAACTATTGATTAAACAGATAAAACATAATAACAGGCAGATATAAAATTGATTAATTAATTAATCAGTCAATTAATTACTACCGTTTACACAACTATTCAGATGTTTTACCTCATCCTCCGAAGTTGTGGCTAACTCAGCGTCAGGCGTACAGCAAATTGCAAGAATGATTAGTATCCATGTATCATGACATAAAGCAACAACCCTAAATACACCATACCATGCATTAATAACAAAAGTAATACTCAATAGAGGAATATTTTAGACCTTGGAATCTGCCTAGTGAGTCACAAGTGCGCGAAGATTTTGCTCATCAAAACCCCCCTTAGTTCATCTCGAACGTGAGTATCATTTTTATTCGGGTTGTTAACTTCACATAGAACAATCATTTTGCTACAAGTGTATGTAATTTGAAAGAAATATATAGTCTAGGAGAAAAATGATACCTCCTGAAAAAAGGTCGCCGATTTTCCTTTGACTGCGGCTTCACTAGCCGACTAGCCTAACTAACTGTTAACTGTTTACTGTTCGAAGAGGAGGAAGTACGCCTCTATCTCGGAAAGGTACCACTTCGTCCCGTTTGCTGTTGAAACAACCGGAGTAGTCGGACCGGCAGCAACGGAACTCATCCGAGAGATCGGCCAACGGATTGCACTGTCGACAGATGACCCACGCCAGACACAGTTCCTTTTCCAGAGAATCTCGCTGTCAATTGTGAGGGGCAACGCGTTCGCGATCACATCGTCGGCCAAGCGTGAGGCTGCCCGTGACCCAAAGCCGAGGGGTTTTCCCCGCCCCTGATCCTGGCGGCTGCGTTTAGACAACTTGCCTAAATTGATGTATTCTTTCCCACCTGGAACTTTCTAGGGTTGGGGTGAGAATTGAGCGCTCTTTGCCTCTTCCGAGCACCTACAGATGTAGTCCAGCGCTTCATTTGTTAATCTTCTGCGCCCCATGTTGTGTTGATAGACGCTAAGAAAATGTTTTCTTTGCCATAGACATTGTTTATGCACGTTTAAATGTATTCTGCATGAAAAAAAAACTGTTTACATGTGACATTCACACAAATAGAAATTTATAGGAAAGTATGAAATGCCATGTTAGCAAAGGTCTTTCTACCCCCTGCTGTAATAATGTGAACAAAGGGAGTTAGTGATGACAAAAAAATGAAAAATAAAAGCACACAAGTGTAGCTGACTACTCAATGAAATGATTATGACATTATATAATTTTTTTTAATGTTACTTATTGGGCAATTGACAGCTCTCTTAAGTGTCTGTAATTTATTTAATTATTGGAATGACAATGACATTTACATATATATCACCAGTAAGCTTAATTTCTGTACTTTAGTATGAGGCATAAAAACTAATACAGGAGTAGTCAATGAAATGACCACTTTTTAGATGTAAGATGACATATGTGCTTGATTTACCATTGACAACATTTTATTATTTGAATACATTTGAATACACATGTGTAATTTCCTTCAGTCAAGGTTCAGTAACTGTGGTCTCCTTTGATTTCACCACCATAGAAAGAAATGACTTTGCATCAGTATAGGAATGACCTTCTTTGTTCTAAACAGTAATTTGAGCCACTGAATGTTCATGTTTTCTGATTAGCATAAGCTGACACTAACTAAGCATAATCAAGTGCTGTCATGTTGAACTGGGAATTATTATTGATTTAAAAAATAAAACAAACATCAGAGTATTATGCAGTGCAATGGGTGTTTTTTCTTAAAGATTGTAAACAATGCGTGGGACACTATGAAATGAGTCTTCTGGAATAAATGTTACCTTGATTTTCAGTAGTGGCTATACCAGCAAGCAGTGACTACTTTTTGTGTGCCATGGTGACTCACCTTGATTTTCAGTAGTGGTTATACCAGCAAGCAGTGACTACTTTTTGTGTGCCATGGTGACTCACCTGTGACAGGAAAGGAAGGGAACAGGCAGAATCTCTGTATCATGCATCCCAAAGCAACTGAAAGAAAACACATTCCTGATGTAGCAGTGGAGGGACTGTGGAGACCTCTCCTTGTTGCCAACAGAAAAAAAAGACAAATCCTGAACAGATGAGAGAACTGACTTTCCATACATGCATTTTGCAATGTGCCTGTTACAAGCCGGACCTGCTCATCTTAAAATGCTTCATTGAAAGGGCAAAGGTCTAGTGGAATACTCTCAGTCCACTTGCAACACTTTCTCACACAATCTTTCCATCTGACGCGAACGAGACAGAAAGACAGTGAGGACGTCTACAGGTCAAATATCAAATCAATTTAATTTCTATGCCAAAGTAATCGTGAATGAATAACGGTTAGTACGACTGACAATCATGAAGAAAAATAATAATCGTACCCGTCATCATCTGAGGAAATGGCCCGCCAGCCAATCAATGTAATGACTTATAAATCTGCTCTGAAATGGATAGCGTGTCCTCTCAAGTCCGTTTCTGCCGTTGCGCGCAAACGCGCCCTACTGCATGTCGACCGTGGTTCAAAAACATGCCGATCAGCACTCACGAGGGCTCCTGCCCTCGGGATCTTTGTCATAGTGGTTCTCGGGTTGGGGGGGGGGGGGGGGGGGGGGGGATAGCATGTATTCTCTCACAAGCATAGCATACTTTCTCATAGCATAGATCTGTATCCTTTCACAAAGGCATCCACCTTTTCTTTCTCAAAGCGTCGGTATTCTTTCTATAAGGACGGCTGAGGAATCTCGTATCTTCGCCCTGGGAGACGGGAACTGAAAACTTTGTATCTTCACCCTGAGAGACGGGCACTGCAAACTTCGTATCTTCACTCTTGGAGACGGGCACTGAAAACTTTGTATCTTCACCCTGGGAGACGGGCACTGAAAACTGTGTATCTTCACCCTGGGAGACGGGCACTGCAAACTGTGTATCTTTGCCCTGGGAGACGGGCACTGCAAACTGTGTATCTTTGCCCTGGGAGACGGGCCCTGCAAACTTTGTATCTTTGCCCTGGGAGACGGGCCCTGCAAACTTTATATCTTCACCCTGAGAGACGGGCACTGCAAACTTAGTATCTTCACCCTGGGACAAGTGAGGGTGGATTCACGTCGTTCTCTCTCAACGTCAAGTGCCTCTTCGTGCAGGGATGAGGAATGACATAAATCTTGGCGCTGTTGGGATGACGCAATTCTTGGCGCGGCTGTCGTTCTTTGAAGGTGTTATTTTACCACCCCTGGGCGCTGGTCTCACATGTTCATCCTTGTTGGCACAGACATATTTCACACCATTCATAGTCCTTCCTGTCACAGTTCACAGCACTACAAGTCCTCATAGTCCCAGTTCACATTACTCCAATCCTCCATCATAAGTCACATCAATCCTGGTCACATAGTCACAGCTCTCATCACATCCTCACAGTCACAGTTCACATCACTCCTGGTCCCACAGTCACGTCAAGTCTCACAACAATCTTCATGCATACTAGTTTTACTACCCATTCACCGGGACTCATTGAAGAGACGGATGGCTGTCGGGAGGAACGAATCCCTCATACGGTTTGTTCTGGCAGGCCAGCATCAGGCGACATAAGGACTCACGAATGGGTTTGCATGACGTGAATGCCTAAGTCGTCAACCAATATAAGTACCAGGGTATTGTGTTCACTACAAAATTATCAATTTATTCTGCAGTTGACTGCCTCTCTGTAAAAGCCAAGATGAAGAGTGTACAGCTGCTGAAAACAATGTGGAATCTACACACTTTGAATGTAGCAGTATTTTTTCGATTGTTCGATGCCCAGGTCCAACCTTCGTTACTATATGGTTCTGAGTTGTGGGGACTGGAGAGGAGAGAAAGCATAGAAAAAACCCACATGTACTCATGTAAGCATTTCCTAAATGTCACACTCACAGTTAAAACGCTTAATGCTACATGCAATGGCGAACTGGGCAGATACCCTTTATATATATTAACACCATGGTACCAGCGGTTAAGTATTGGCTACGACTGTGTAGGATGTCATCTGAAAAACTACCAAAGCAGGTGTATTTAATGATGCTGCAAGAGAATATAGCCAATAAGCGGAATTGGACAAAAGAAATGGCGCAATGCTTACCAAAGAACGGGTTTGGGGGGCATGTGAATGAAAAATCTTGTATCCGCTAATTCAAGCAAAGACTGTGTGACTGTTATAGGCAAGAATGGCACTTGAAAATCAGTGAAAGTAGACAGTTCATTGTGTATAGATCTTTTAAAAGAATATTTCAGTTCGAAAGTTACTTGAATGATATTAACATTAAGAAGTTCAGAGATGCATTCATCCGCTTTCATTTGGGTAACGTTGCACTTGGGGCATCTCTGCCAAAGTCTGTACATAATGTTGTCAGAGAATGTCCCTTTTGTAATGTGTATGAAAATGAATGCCATTTCTTGCTGCAGTGCCCAAAATACAACAAATTAACTATTAAGGGAAAAGTATATTGTAAAGCATCTGAGCGGAGCAGGGTATACATATGTCACAAACCTGATAGATGGTCGCGGGGTTACAAAGACATGTGACGTAGCTATGTACATTTTCTATGCTTATAAATTGCGATGTGAGACCCTGCGATCACAGTAAGCAACCATTGAACCAAGCTTAATAACTATCTTTTAAATCTAAGTGCCAAGGGCCGTGAAGGGGGTGGTCTCTTAATGAGTTGTACCGGAAGCATTCTGTTTCAGTGAGATTTGTACCCTGTGAGTACATTCAGGGTGATGTAACTGTAGTAATTCACATCCACGATGTGTATATTTTAACACAACTATGCTTGATATTGTAGTAAGTATCAAGCTATGTAGTTTAACGGCTAGATGTAATTTTTACACAACATGTTTTATAAGGTCTGTATTATGACACTGGTCACAGTGAAGGATGTGTATATCATATGTACATATGCCGCACATGCCGTCGGTACTCCCTTGCTGTCAAGGATGACTGGCTCCACGCGTATCTCTGGAGTAGGTATGCAAATGATTCCACAGGCCCTGTCTGGACATGACATGCGTTTTACTAGCAGTTGTTTGGTTTTACTTGTATCATACAATTATTTGAGCCGTCTGCCTCAATAAAGACAACCAATCAATCTCTCTCTCTCTCTCTCTCTCTCTCTCTCTCTCTCTCTCTATCTCTCTCTCTCCCTCTCCCTCCCTCCCTCCCTCCCTCCCTCCCTCCCTCCCTCCCTCCCTCCCTCCCTCCCTCCCTCCCTTCCTCCCTCCCTCCGTGTCTTTGTGTGTGTGTGTGTGCTTGTGTGTATCTGTATGTGTTCATGTGTGTGTATGTGAATGTCTGTATCTATGTGTGTATATATGAATGTCTGCAACTGCATGTGTTCATGTGTGTGTCTGAGCATGTGCCTGCTCATCCATCCATCCATCCATCCATCCATCTTTCCTTCCATCCACCCATCAGTCTGCCTGTCTGTTCTTCTGTCTCTGTCAACCCCCCCCCCCCGCCTCTCTCTCTCTCTCTCTCTCTCTCTCTCTCTCTCTCTCTCTCTCTCTCTGTCTCTCTCTCTCTCTCTCTCTCTCTCTCTCTCTCTCTCTCTCTCTCTCTCTCTCTGTCTCTCTCTCAGTCTCTCTCTCTGTCTCTCTCTCTCTCTCTCTCTCTCTCTCTCTCTCTCTCTCTCTCTCTCTCTCTCTCTCTCTCTCTCTCTCTCTCTCTCTCTCTCTCTCCCTTCCAGTCAAGTTACTGCCCTTCAGGACACTGACCACCCCTATTGATCCCATCATCATTTTCAAACATTTAGGTCAGATTTAGAGACTCAGGTTGGTCCAAGGTGCACCAGATTTTCCAGATCTAGAACCTGAATACACTGTGTGGGTTTAGGCTTTGGTCATATGGTATCACTTACTGTTCATGAGTAATCTGGCCAGCTAGTCTGGGTCAATCTCAGAGTCAAAGGTCATGGCTAAAGGCAGCCAATGAGGAGAGGGTAGCTACTGTTTTCCATGGAAGAACAGCAGCAAGGTGCTGGCAAAGATTAGGCCTATGGCGTGAAATAGGTCAGAAAGAACCAGAGAGTTGAGTTGGATAGAGCTACTCTATGAAAGATGTGGTTTTGGCAGAGCACCCCGAACAAAGGTTTTTATGACAGGCCCTTGCCATGTGGATGTGTGTAAGTATCATCCAGCCTTGGTGTTATGATGCCATGTTGAGCAGTGAACTGGTTCCCTTCTTTAGCATACATGGAGGTTTTGAGTTCTGTATAGGACTCCCCTTCCTGCTGTTTGCCTTTTTGTTTAATGGTTGACATCTTTTTGCTTCTCAGAAATGTTTTCAATATTGGTCCACTTCCCTTTGCTGTTCATCCTTTTGTGCAGTATTTGTTTGTTTGTTTGTTTGTTGGTTGGTTTGTTTGTTGAAGGGCTACTCCCGAAACATTTGTTTTCAAACTAAACCTCAGATTCCAACACCTCCCAGCGATCTTTGTGATCATTATTTGTTTTGTCTTCTGGAATCCGGCGGTCCATATTTTACCTTGTTTGTTTTTTGTTTAAACAATTGTGACTGGGAATGAGAAACAAGGTTAAAGTTGGCAAAACAGTTTTTGAGCAAATGCTGAGGAAGTTTATCAGCGCACTATGTTTCATAATACTTTCGTGAATTGTACATTACTGTAAAAAATAAAACATTTCTTCTATGAACATTATATTTTCTCTGGAATATGCATAAATGAATAATTAATACTGTGGTTGAAATATTTCATTTTGTCAATGTTCTGACTTTAGCCTCGTTTCCTCACGCACATTCACAATAGTTTGCTTTCCCTGTTCCTCTGCTCTCTCCTTTCCTCCTCTGCTCTCTCCTTTCCTCCTCTGCTCTCTCCTTTCCTCCTCTGCTCTCTCCTTTCCTCCTCTGCTCTCTCCTTTCCTCCTCTGCTCTCTCCTTTCCTCCTCTGCTCTCTCCTTTCCTCCTCTGCTCTCTCCTTTCCTCCTCTGCTCTCTCCTTTCCTCCTCTGCTCTCTCCTTTCCTCCTCTGCTCTCTCCTTTCCTCCTCTGCTCTCTCCTTTCCTCCTCTGTTCCCTCCTTTCCTCCTCTGCTCCCTCCTTTCCTCCTCTGTTCTCTCCTCTCCTCCTCTGCTCTCTCCTTTCCTTCTCTGTTCTCTCCTTTCCTCCTCTGCTCTCTCCTTTCCTTCTCTGCTCTCTCCTTTCCTCCTCTGCTCTCTCCTTTCCTCCTCTGCTCTCTCCTTTCCTCCTCTGCTCTCTCCTTTCCTTCCTCTGTTCCCTCCTTTCCTTCCTCTGTTCCCTCCTTTCCTCCTCTGTTCCCTCCTTTCCTCCTCTGCTCCCTCCTTTCCTCCTCTGCTCTCTCCTTTCCTCCTCTGCTCTCTCCTTTCCTCCTCTGCTCTCCTCCCTCTCCTCTCCTCCTCCCTCTTTCCTCTGCCTCTCCTCTCTGCTCATCCTTCTCTCTGCTCCTCCTTCCTCCTCTGCTCTCCTTCCTCCTCTGCTCCCTCTCTCCTCTGCTCCTCTTCCTTCTCTCTCCTCCTCCTCTGTCCTCCCTCCTCTGCTCTCTCCTTTCCTCCTCTGCTCTCTCCTTTCCTCCTCTGCTCTCTCCTCTCCTCCTCTGCTCTCTCCTCTCCTCCTCTGCTCTCTCCTTCCCTCTCTCTTCTCCTATTTCAACTGATCCTCCCTGTGATTGATACTGCAGAGCCTCAGCTCTAAACCAGTTTGTATTAATTACAGCAATGTATTATGTATGTTTTGGGCAGCAGATTCTTTTACATCCTGTCTGTATTACTACACTAGTCACAATAAGTTAAGATTCACTCTTGAATTTAAAAAAAAATACAATTTGTTGCAATGCTAACTGAAAAAAGGAGTTACCAGACAAAAGCTTGACAGTGGTTGCGTATGACATTATTCTGCAGTGCGAAGGAGCCTTTAGCGCATTACCCTTTGTTGAAAAAGCGTTCACGTGCGGTACAACGAAGCCGTTTTGGGTAAAAAGAATGCAAATCGCTGACCCGTTACATTTGTAACACTTGGCTGTTGAAATAAAAAAACTAAATGCACGTGCACGACCAATGTCCCATGAACAGTTTTCAACGGTAGTTGGATAAAAAGGGAAATGAAAATGTTACCAAATCACTGCAGAGAAAGACATGGTCGCAAGAAGAAAGCTGACGACTGTTGATCGTGGCCGAGCCCTGGGTTGGGCCCAGGATGGTGTTTCTCAAAGAGAAGTTGCCAGACGGTTGAGAGTGAGGCGCTGAATGACGGAAAGACTCACTCTCAACCGTCTGGCAACTTCTCTTTGAGAAACACCATCCTGGGCCCAACCCAGGGCTCGGCCACGATCAACAGTCGTCAGCTTTCTTCTTGCGACCATGTCTTTCTCTGCAGTGATTTGGTAACATTTTCGTTTCCCTTTTTATCCAACTACCGTTGAAAACTGTTCATGGGACATTGGTCGGGCACGTGCATTTTGTTTTTTATTTCAACAGCCATGTGTTACAAATGTAACGGGTCAGCGATTTGCATGCTTTTCCCCCCAAAACGGCTTCGTTGTACCGCCCGTGAACGGTTTTTCAACAAAGGGTAACGCCCTAAAGGCTCCTTCACAATGCAGAATAATGTCACACACAACCACTGTCAAGCTTTTGTCTTCTAACTCCTTGTTTTCAGTTAGCATTGCAACAAATTTTAATTTCATAAAATTTCAAGAGTGACCCTTAACTTATTGTGACTAGTGTAGCTGCTTGGAGCTGAATTTTGCTAGGGCAATTTTGAACTTGTAAAAAAATTTCTTGCACTAAAAACACTTTTTTCTACTTAGATGGTGAATTCTATGAGTGCTCATAAGGCAGGGAAGATGGGACAGGAAGATGGGACAGGAAGATGGGACAGGAAGATGGGACAGGAAGATGGGACAGGAAGATGGGACAGCTGGTAGTTTGTTGTTCACCATCACTTTCTTTGCCGTCTACCTTTTTTAAGGGTTGGGGGGGGGGGGGGGGGGGGGCGTCAGTTGGGCTACCGTAACCACAACTGTTTTTAAGGGGCCCTCCCTATTCACACTCCAACACTCCAACACTTTCAGGTTTTAGAATATAATCGTTCAGAATGAAGGACTGATAAATCTGGAGGACATATTTTCCTAAAGATATGCATCTCTCATAATTAACCAGTAAATTTTTATGATATCTTCCACAAAGAGGACTGGATTTTTTTCCCTTTATTTTTCACTGCATTTTTGCAGTGGTGTTTTTGAAAGTTGGTGAACTTGTGGGCAGTGTGACATGCATTTCCAAATAATTTGAGACATCACCACATTTGTCCATTTCATTTGAGCTGTGTTTGATTTTTTTTCTGCAGACTTGGCAGTGTGCACCTGACGTACGAGCAAGCACAGGACCTTCTGAATGTGCTCGACCAAACACACGTCATCTTAGAGGGCTATCTTCGACATGTGGAGGTATGGAAATCTGCACTTCCTGTGTGCTTGTGTACTTGCAGTTGAGTTGACCAATGCCCCATCTGTCCATCAGTCTGTCAGTCCATGCCATGGCCCTTTGGTCTGCCTTTGAGTCACTGTGCATGTCTCTGTCTTGTCTGTGTGACTGAGCCTTTTGATGTGTCCTGTTTCTCAGACAGCCTCGTGGTGCCTTGTGCAACGGATGCTTGGCCACTCTTCTTTGAGACAGCCGTAAACCTTATGTGCTTGTTTGTTCATTTACTTGTTCACTTGGTTGCATGTTTTCTATCACAGTAATAGCAATCAAACTGATCACACCAGGACATATCAATCTTAAAACTTTTTTTGGTTTTCAATCAGCATTTCAGCTCACTCTGCATCACTCAGCTGAGTGTTGGTTATTTGTTAATGTTCAGGTCCCATCTTTTTCATTGTTGCAAGATTACTGTTAAGTTAAAAGCATATGACAGGTGAGTTATCTTTATTTGAACACTAGTATTGAGTTATTTCATGTCTTCATGTTTGTTTTGTTGAAAAGGAAACTCACCCTGCAGAGGTGTCCCCCCCGTCACGTCTGCCACGGCGATGCATCGTGTGTCTGCAGGTTTTCAACAGGCTGTTTCTCAAGTTCAGCCACAACATCACTCTCGTCACCATCTTCCTACAGGTAAGACCACCATCACCACCATCACCACCACCCGCCACCACCACCACCACCACCACCACCACCACCACCACCACCACCACCACNNNCTAAGCATGTACAATGAGGTGCAAAGGAAGTGTGGCTGCTTCTGTTATAAGAAAAAGAGGGTTTCATGCTTGTTAGGTTTGTAATTCTGTTTGGGGGGGTGCGGGATGAGCGTAGGGGGTGAGAGAGAGCGAGAGGGGGGGGGGGATGTGTGTGTGAACGGATGGATTGCTGGAAATGGGCAGGACTCCCACAATCATGATTTACAGTTTTAGAATTTATGACAAGTCGTCTTATATTAGTGAAAAAAAAGGATTACTAAGCCTAAATATGAAAGAATGATAGAAAACCCTAGAAATTAGGTAATGTGAAGTATATCTGATGTATACTTTGTCATTGCATCCACAGGAAGCAACTAGTGTTGTGCTGATGAGTCTACAGACAATTTTCCTCAGCACCATCGATCACTATTTATCAAAGTTTCCTTCCCAGTAAAAATATAGATATTTTTTCCCATCCAAGGATAAGGTTAATTTGTTATGATCCGTTTGCAGTTACGTAAGCGGACCAGACAAATATCGCACGTTGGAGGAACAGCGAACAGTCAACCACATGGTAGGTGAAGCTACACGGAGGAGCGAGAGAGAGAGAAGGAGAGCCGAGACGGAGGGAGCGAGCGAGAGAGGCGAGGACCATAAAGCAGACAGAACTACTGGCAGACTGCCAAAAGTACAAATGATCATAGACAAAACACGAATAACATCGACAAAAAGACCTTTATGAAATTATACAATTTAAAAACAGACTTTTTCATAAGTATTTGAACAGGAGATATATCGGAACAAAAGATAAAACTGGTTTTTATGGTAGACTGTTTAAACATAGAAAAATGTGTTATCTTTTTCTTGTACTAGTCAGTACAGTACGTAAGTTGTAGGGTGATATAAGCTCACGAGCTTGTACATCATTGTGTCCTTTTGTACTTAGCTAGCATTTGTTGCAGTGCTGATGACTGACTGAGTTTCCACTTTGTTGTTTTGTGTTATGTAATGTTAATGGCCTCCAATATTATGATACAAAGTCTTTTGTATTTTGTAATTGATCTTTATTCATGAAGAGAGCAGCTTTCAACTGTGATTAAATGCTTCCCCTTTAAGTTTGAGCTTTCTATATGAATAATGTTGTTATCGCCTGGAAAGTGTGATGCTGCGTAATATTCTTCTATTATGTTCCTGTGCAGGGGTGTGGTACACTGTGGGTCTGTGTCTCCTGTGGGTTCCGGGGTAAAAAGACCCATTCCGCACGGCTCATACGCAATTCTGAAGAGGGAAGAACTAGGGACACGTGACTGCATGTAGCGTTAATCTGACTGTATTAACGATGATTTTTCTGCTATTATGGCCTTACATAGCCTTCAAGGTGATAGGCCGCTTAATTAAAACACGGCCATCCATCCAGTCCACGCTGTGGGTTTCACCATCTCCGTGTACACCAAGTGGGGTATCAGTCCCATGGGGCTCAATCCCCCTGGGGATCCAATTCCCCCTGTGGGGTTGTGTGCTCCCATGTGGATTGTGTCCCACGTGGCGTCTGGTCCTCCTGTGGGTTGTGTCCCCCTGTGGGGCCGTGACCCCACTCTGGGCTGTGGTCCCCCTCGGGGATTGTACTCCCATGTGCGGTTCGTCCCCCCCTGTGGCCAACCGTGTCCCCTGTGGGTTCGTCTCCCCCGCGTGGCGTCTGTATCCATCCTGTGGGTTGTGCTAACC
This sequence comes from Theodoxus fluviatilis, assembly GCA_034096865.1. Classification (NCBI taxonomy): domain Eukaryota; kingdom Metazoa; phylum Mollusca; class Gastropoda; order Cycloneritida; family Neritidae; genus Theodoxus; species Theodoxus fluviatilis. Next base: position 187,337 of record JAWQFJ010001913.1, on the reverse strand, counting down.
ACTCGTGGGTTGTGTACCCCCTGCCGGACCATGAGGGTGAGAATCTAATCGCACTATGCCTCCCTAGGGGATTTCATAGGGGGCAACATGGTGGGAGGGAGGGGGGGGGGGCGGGGTGGGCCAATAGGGATGGTAGCACATGAATCTGGACTGGCCTGACTCTTTCCGACCTTGTGATTGTTGTGGACCAGTTGCCTTAGCACGGCACTATGGAGGCTGATTTTGGTGACACCTAACATTTCATCATCATCTCAATCGATCATCATCATCAATCATCATCATCACACATCGTCATCAACTTTCCAAGTTGACCTCTTCATTAAAATGATTATTCTGTGTCTGCCTGCCTGGCACTGCGTGCTGTGTCTCTCGTCTGCTGCCTGCCTGCGCAAAATCTATGTGTGTAGTCCTGGCAAAACCGGCCTCTGTGGGGAGCAAGTGACGTCACGCCATGTTGCAGGTCCGCGTGGTGCTTATCCGTGAGCGGTGAGCCGGGAAAGTCGGAGGCCAGCCCTACAGCGACAACAGTCAGGATCTGGCGCGACATGAATAATTACTAAATTTAGCCATCCTAAGTATTCCACGCCGCATAACTTTAAATAGGATGCTCCTAAGCGGATCAAAGCGCCGACGCCCCTTTCTGCGGACATGTGTAGTATGTGATGGGGGTGCGCTACTATTAAACCATTTTTGAGACGTAACTTCGCTCTGAAGCTTCTGACGCGTTTTTCTTTTTTGGGTCAAGTCTATGATCTAGCAGGACATCGCCATGAGCGTGTAATAGAGTTCGAGCCTCTCACGCCGTAGAGGATGTTTGCCGACGAGCAGAAAGAGCAGGGATTGTGATCGCGGGACGCTGTCGAAAAAGCGGATTAGCAAAGAATCGCACAGTACGGAGTTGATCTGTCCGCATCAAGCATGTGCATCGGAGCGATGTCATCCACAAGTTATATAATCAAGACGGGCCCAATGAACAGCCGTTTGAACGAGGAACGGTATCGAGCGCCTTTCTTCGACAAGCAGGCTTTTCGAAGGTGCTTGGCTTCCGCGTCCTCTCCGTCAGACTACCTGGCCGTCTTGTTCACAAATCCACACTGACAGCGACGATGCACAACAAGAACTTGTGCCTTACATTTCTTCGATGACGAGGATTCGGACTAATGCACGAACAAAACAATCAAGGTATGCGTCGTAGCAGGTATTTCTCAGCCATCCAGCGACCAACTCGCGCTCGTCACTCCCGACGGATGTCGAGTCGATTGGAGATTGTTTGAACCTCCGCTGTATAGATTTTTGCTTGACGGATTTCCTAGAGGAGGTTTTCAACACTGCTATGCGATTACTCAACACTGCATGGTGGCCTTGGGTAGAAGCTGTGTGTGTGTGTGTGCGAGGTGGTGTGGTGTGCGACTGTCGTGTACGTGATCGTGTGTGGCATTTCCAGTTTCAGCCCCTTATCTAAGGTCAGTATGTCAGATGTACCTGTAGTAGTATCTAACATGTAGAGTATTCCCGTTTGGGATGTGATAAGGTAGTTGTCGCTAATTAATTCGCTCATGACAAATCTTTGCTTTCAACAATGGTTAGAGTGAATGTCTTTTAGGCATTCTGATCAGCCTCTTCCCACTCCAACCACACCCCTATCCATGATCACAGCAATACGTGGTGACTTTTAGATGCATGTAAACTTGTAAGGATTTGAGGCCTTTTTTGTCATCTTTTTTACTAGGTAACCTATCAGAAATCAAGCCATCGCAGGTTTTGGCCCCTGAGAGCGTGCCTGTATTTTGGATGAGAAGGCGAGATGTCCCTACCTACCCTCGAGAAGCAGCCACTGGAATATGTCACGGGCTACCCATTTGCCACACTCTCTAGTCTAACCTCTACAACTGCCGAATGCTTGCAAGGTTTATTGTTCCACTGTTAACCCGTGATCTGGTCAGTTGTGTGGTCACACCCACCACACCCCATTACGCCATGGTTTGAGCACTGGAAGTTGCAGTCTTATAATAACTTTAGATGTCGACCACAGGGGATTTGTGAATTGTTTTTTCTCCGAAAGACACAGGAGCAATTTTGGGCTTGTAATCCATTGGAATCTATGAACACTGTTTTTGTAGGTTATGCGTCAGTAAACCTACTATTCACAGTTCACAGTTCACAAGTAATTGTATTCCGCCAAGTGACAATCATTTAAAAAAGAGCACGAGGAAAACTAAGTGATGAAGGCTAAAAGAAAAAAAAACAAAAAGCCAAAACACACGCATCACGTACACACCCTAACACACCGTTTATTACAAAAAACATATGAACATTTCCTCATGTACCTCACTCACCGCCACACACACGCACGAGCTCTGCACACAGAACAAGAGATAAGACTGCACCTGAAACCAACAGGGTTTAACTTGTAAATGGGGCAATATACAATGAAATTTAAAGTTAATATTTAATAACTTATGACAAAAGAGGTACAAACTAAGAATAATCCCCCCCCCCCTTTTAAGTGACTGAAGAGTACATAAAGACAATAGATAATACATATGGACAGAGACACGACCACTAAGACGTACCCCCCCATTTCCCCCCCTCCCCCGGTCACCACAGACCACAGAAAAGAATACAATGGAGCAATACAAAAATAACCCTGCAAAAGTGAAAGCTACAAGAAGACCAACTCCTCCCCCCCCCCCCCCCCCCCCCCACCACCACGCACCACCACCCCACACTCAGTAGCAGTCCGTATATACCAGAGGAAAGCAAAAAAATTTAATGAGAACAGTGTCCACTGTCACAGATGCAGAGAAGGCTTTAAGCACTCCAAGTGTTTCAAGGCTAAAAAATTACTTGCATATATATTAATATGTGGGTAGCCAGGACATATTATGTCCGCTGCTGGCTTTTATTTTGACAGATTAACCCTTGACCACCTGAATCGACCACTGTGGCCCGGGCAGGTGCCCTTTGTGGTTTCCCAAGTTTACCTGCTGAACATTGTACCGCATACATATTGTTTTGGTTTCATGAGTTCAAAGACTGTTTAGCGCATAGTTTCAATCTTTCCAGTGGTATATGTAAACAGTTGCAATCAACCCTTTCACCATTGGCTGTCTGGGACCGCAGTTGGTTAAATTCGGATGCTTCAATGGAGAGCACACCCCCACCCACCCCCCCACCCCCCCCCAGCAATAGTTTCATTTGAATGCAACATGGAGGGCGCTCATATATCCTGAAAGAATGAAATATGCGACCAACGCCGCAGGTGTACACAGTTCCCGGACTTAGGTTGACACCAGGATTCGCGGAGTGTGACCCTGTCGCGTAGTCGCAAGCTGAAATGGAACCCACAGCATCATGTAAACATCCTCCTCATCCTCATTGCAGGGAAGAGCGGCACAGGTCTACAAGGAGGAGCAGACCAGTTGTCCCCAGAGGGAATACCGTCTGCATGGCCATTCCATCAACCCATCCAACTTCATGCATCAACACGGCGGCAACAAGCCGGCACGCTCCCTCACAGAGCTGACCACAGACAAGAATGTGTTCAAGCTGCTGCATGCCTCCTTGAATCCTTCATGTGGATCCTCAAAGCCTGCGGCAACCGACTGTCAGAAACGCTGCTGGAGGACTCCCTCATTGACATGGAGAAGCAGGAAGGTGAGAGATCTAATGAAGCAGGAACTAAACTTGCTAGTGCTGTACTAGGATGTGGCCTGCTTCCCACTACTGTGGAAATCACAAGTAAGAGTTGTGCCCCTTATATAAACAAAAAGTCTCTATTTCTGTTAAGGCTCCTACACACGTATGTTTTTCAAGCGGTTTTGCTACCGATCCGGCTGACCGTTGCGTTTTAAAAAGCGGGTTGACAGCCACACGCAACCGCATGTAACACCCACCACCGTGAACTCAGCAAGGTCAGAATTCAGAATCTGCATTCGATTAGTAAAATATCTGGATCTGGATTAGGAGCTTTCACGGCCTATTGATGCATTCAGCATACAGCTTTGATAAATTAATGCTGTTCATGGTTTACATTTTCTTTGGAAGGGTTTCTATTATCCCCCAAAATCAGCGTTTTCTGTGCGAACATGCACGCAACGAAAGCCGCTGACAGTTTGCGTGAAGGTGCGTTGACCCGCATTTCCAATTTTACAATGTAGGAGCTTTCACAACCTATTGATGCATTCAACATACAGCTTTGATAAATTAATGCTGTTCATGGCATACATTTTCTTTGGATGGGGTTTTAGTATCAATACAGCGTTTTCTGTGAAGAACACGCAACAATAATAAGCAGAGGAGCCGTGGCGATCGACACATTCTTCGCCGTGTAGATCTGCATCGAATTGTAAAATGCAGAACTTTCACAACCTATTGATGCATTCAACATACAGCTTTGATAAATTAATGCTGTTCATGGCTTACATTTTCTTTGGATGGGGTTTTAGTATCAATACAGCGTTTTCTGTGCGAACATGCACGCAACAAAAGCCACTGACAGATTTCGCGTGAAGGTGCATTGACCCGCATTTCCAATTTTACAAGTTAGGGGCTTTCACACCTTATTGATGCAATCAGCATACAGCTTTGATAAATTAATGCTGTTCATGGCTTACATTTTCTTTGGATGGGGTTTTAGTATCCCCAAATACACCTTTTTCTGTCAGAAGCGACGACAAGGATAAGCCATTAAAATTGGCGACTAGTCGCCACAACGCAAGATCTCGCGTTGCCGGGCATAGGAATCGGTCCGGACGGGGTCGGGAGAATAGAGCCAGCCCTAGTCACAAGAACCGTGCCGGATTAGTCAACGGTTTCTATTCTTGACCGGATTGGCAGCAAAACCGGGGGACAACCGGTACGTGTGTAGGCGCCTTTAGTGTTTCAAGATGCCAAAGTCACCATCTACACATTATGCATCCTGTAGTCTGAATGAGTTGAAAGAATTTTTAAGGACAAAAATGGATAATTGCCTGAACACTAATATGAACTCATTCAAAACTGTGTAATTGATACCAAAAATGGATTAACTGTTGCCAGTTCTGAGTCACTGAAATTATTGGTGACAACAGTAGCAGACTAATTGCATTGAAAAGCAATTGTTCATGTCTTGCAGAGTTCAGGATTGTTAAGGAATAAATGTCCCCCCAGTAGATTTCATCCCCGAATAGGGAACAACACAACAGCCTGTCATGCAATCATGGCATCACTAAATCAGTTAGAGATGTGAATAAGTGTGCACAGACAAAGAATGTTATCATGTTACTAGAAAACATGAAGGCCAAAAGGTCAGCAAGGGAGGTAATTTCACACACATACACACACACACACACACACACATACACACACACACACACACACACACACACACACACACACACATAATTATTCTAAAATCTCAGTTGACTGTTTGGAGAAAATATACAAATACATCAGCGAGAGTCACAGAGGTGTATAAAGCTCTGTTTTTTTTCATCAACACCTCTGAAATAGTAAGATTTAATGACTGTGGAACATGTAAGATTTGAGGCTTTGAAATGGTATTAGTTTAATCATGACTTCGTAGAATTGAAATGTGGTGGGGTACGGGCAGCGCTAGCTGTTTAGCCTTTCTCGTTCACCAGTAGTGAAAATCTAACGGCTTCTCCTCCCGGTTGTAGGGCCATCGATTGCATGATTTTATTAGTAGATTCTTTTCTTGTAGTATCCCTAGTATGCATTCGAGTATTGGGAATTCCGTAGTTTTGTAGCGTTGTATAATGTGGGAGCCCTTTGTAAAGGAATTTGCGTCGGGATATCAAAGAATGATTATGGAAGGAGCGGTGGTGCTTGTGGGAGCGGGGGACGAGCCCTGTCAGACCAGCTTCTGACACCAGCATGTGATAAGGTGCACCTATCACCAAGTGTGGAGAGCACTGGGGGATGGGCTGCCAGGAACTAGTATACATTGTAGATAAGTTGGAAGGGAAGAGAAGTTCCTGTTAATACTTGTTTGTTTTCAGCTTCGGCACGTCGTAGACGTTGAGCCAAAGCTAACGCACCAGTCCCATCAATTCCGGTCCCATCAATTCCAGTCCCATCAATTCCAGTCCCATCACTTCCAGCCCCATCACTTCCAGCCCCATCACTTCCAGCCCCATCACTTCCAGCCCCATCACTTCCAGTCCCATCACTTCCAGTCCCATCACTTCCAGTCCCATCACTTCCAGTCCCATCACTTCCAGTCCCATCACTTCCAGTCCCATCACTTCCAGTCCCATCACTTCCAGTCCCATCACTTCCAGTCCCATCACTTCCAGTCGCATCACTTCCAGTCCCATCACTTCCAGTCCCATCACTTCCAGTCCCATCAATTCCAGTCCCATCAAATCCAGTCCCATCAATTCCAGTCCCATCAATTCCAGTCCCATCAATTCAAGTCCCATCAATTCAAGTCCCATCAATTCCAGTCCCATCAATTCCAGTCCCATCAATTCCAGTCCCATCACTTCCAGTCCCATCAATTCAAGTCCCATCAATTCAAGTCCCATCAATTCCAGTCCCATCAATTCCAGTCCCATCAATTCCAGTCCCATCAATTCCAGTCGCATCAATTCCAGTCCCATCAATTCCAGTCCCATCAATTCCAGTCCCATCAATTCCAGTCCCATCAATTCCAGTCCCATCAATTCCAGTCCCATCAATTCCAGCCCCATCAATTCCAGCCCCATCATTTCCAGCCCCATCATTTCCAGCCTCATCATTTCCAGGCCCATCAATTCAAGCCCCATCAATTCAAGCCCCATCAATTCCAGCCCCATCAATTCAAGCCTCATCAATTCCAGCCCCATCAATTCCAGCCGCATCAATTCCAGCCCCATCAATTCCAGCCCCATCAATTCCAGTCCCATCAATTCCAGTCCCATCAATTCCAGTCCCATCAATTCCAGGCCCATCAATTCCAGTCCCATCAATTCCAGTCCAATCAATTCCGGTCCCATCAATTCCGGCCTCATCAATTCCGGCCCCATCAAATCAGGCCCCATCAATTCCGGCCCCATCAATTCTGGCCCCATCAATTCCGGCCCCATCAATTCCGGCCCCATCAATTCCGGCCCCATCAATTCCGGCCCCATCAATTCCGGTCCCATCAATTCCGGTCCCATCAATTCCGGTCCCAGCAATCCCGGTCCCAGCAATTCCGGTCACACAATGTACTACAAGGTTGCCTGCAAGACGGCGGTAGGATTTGTCCACTCTCACTGACCAAAGTCTCAGTTCCACTGCTGTCACACAATGTACAAGGTCCACATCCGAATCAGAGGATATGTGACTGCAGGACTACTTGGAACTACATGAATGTACTTTTTCCTTCACCTATGAATTCAATATTAGGGTCATTAAAACTTTGGTAATTCAGCATCTTCTGATTCACTGTGTTTTAATCATTCATTCTTTTTCTTTCTTTTTCTTTTCTGAACCTAGTACACAATACATTCTTTGATGTTCATACCCTTGACAGTGGAGGAAAGAACAGATCCACCCATCTCCCTAAAAAGCACAGGACTAAGGAAATCAACATTTTGACTTGCTCTTAGAGTCTAACCAGGCCTTGCACAGCCTAAAATTTCTGATAGGTTGTATAACTTCATTCATTCATTGATATTAATCACCTATTTTTCTAAACTTTGTTTTTCTACTGAAGATCATCTCCGTTACACTACTGTAGAGCATCTCCGCTACACTACTGTAGATCATCTCCGCTACACTACTGTAGAGCATCTCCGCTACACTACTGTAGAGCATCTCCGCTACATTACTGTAGAGCATCTCCGCTACACTACTGTAGAGCATCTCCGTTACACTACTGTAGAGCATCTCCGCTACACTACTGTAGAGCATCTCCCTTACACTACTGTAGAGCATCTCCGTTACACTACTGTAGATCATCTCCGCTACACTACTGTAGAGCATCTCCGTTACACTACTGTAGAGCATCTCCGCTACACTACTGTAGATCATCTCCGCTACACTAATTTTTCACTGCATTTTTGCAGTGGTGTTTTTGAAAGTTGGTGAACTTGTGGGCAGTGTGACATGCATTTCCAAATAGTTTGAGACATCACCACATTTGTCCATTTCATTTCAGCTGTGTTTGATTTTTTTTCTGCAGACTTGGCAGTGTGCACCTGACGTACGAGCAAGCACAGGACCTTCTGAATGTGCTCGACCAAACACATGTCATCTTAGAGGGCTATCTTCGACATGTGGAGGTAAGGAAATCTGCACTTCCTGTGTGCTTGTGTACTTGCAGTTGAGTTGACCAATGCCCCATCTGTCCATCAGTCTGTCAGTCCATGCCATGGCCCTTTGGTCTGCCTTTGAGTCACTGTGCATGTCTCTGTCTTGTCTGTGTGACTGAGCCTTTTGATGTGTCCTGTTTCTCAGACAGCCTCGTGGTGCCTTGTGCAACGGATGCTTGGCCACTCTAAACCTTATGTGCTTGTTTGTTCATTTGTGTTGCTTGTTCACTTGGTTGCTTGTTTTCTATCACAGTAATAGCAATCAAACTGATCACACCAGGACATATCAATCTTAAAACTTTTTGGGGTTTTCAATCAGCATTTCAGCTCACTCTGCATTACTCAGCTGAATGTTGGTTATTTGTTAATGTTCAGGTCCCATCTTTTTCATTCTCCATATCCATCCATGTCCCTGTCACAACCCCCTCAAAATTGGGGCTGCAAATAATTAACAAAAACAATCTCAATCATGTGTGAACTTGATGAACTGATTTACATTGTATACACACACAGAGCCCAAGCTCTCATTGGTACACACTCACACTCACAGAGGATAACCAATACCCCTGGGAGTTTCCACTCTGTACTGGGACCTATAAAAAGGGAAAAACACAAACATCTGTAACTAACAATACAATCAACTTTCGCAACTACAAAATCAGACAAAATACATTAACTCACTCGCAACACACAGCATGATATGATATCCTTTGCGCTGGACATAGATGTTGACAATGCATGGGTTCATATTATGCTGCATATTTGCATAATTTTCCTTGTCGTAAGGGGGGAAGATCAAATTCAGAGAACTAAGCTTAGTTTTATAGCTTTAAATTTTACTAATTTATAAATATAATTTTCCAAATACTATTTTTCCCTGTGATTCCAGGGATAAGATGCACTAAAATTACTTTGTAATGAATGTCAGTCAACATCACATGTCCTCTACAGGTATAGCTCCATGGCTATCAAAAGTAATTTTACTGTGGCCGAAGGCCATTTTTAGAGCAAAATGGAATGAAATAGTTATCTCTGTACAGCACAACTTCTTGCAAAGTGTTGTGCCCACTGCATGAAGATATCATGTTATACAGTTTAAAAAAATTAATCAATGGTATGCTGGGGGAAATAAAGCATGTCTAATTGTCACGTGTCAGTATCTGATCTGCCATTGTAATTTTGACCCTCTCCACCCCAAAAAACAACTTACAAATTTATATGCAAATATTTTTCTTTCAAGCAAGGCATCATACATTTTGCCATCACTCACTATTTCTGATATCCTTGCTGGACATGAACTTTATTAATAGACACCATACAGATGTTTTTGCCTCTCTTTCATTACCAATCCATGTAGAATGTGTGTCTCATTAGCAACTATAGAATTCACCCCATGTGGTACTGCGCTGTGTCTCATTAGCAACTATAGAATTCACCCCATGTGGTACTGCGCTGTGTCTCATTAGCAACTATAGAATTCACCCCATGTGGTACTGCGCTGTGTCTCATTAGCAACTATAGAATTCACCCCATATGGTACTGCGCTGTGTCTCATTAGCAACTATAGAATTCACCCCATATGGTACTGCGCTGTGTCTCATTAGCAACTATAGAATTCACCCCCATATGGTACTGCGTTGTGTCTCATTAGCAACTATAGAATTCACCCCATGTGGTACTGCGCTGTGTCTCATTAGCAACTATAGAATTCACCCCCATATGGTACTGCGCTGTGTCTCATTAGCAACTATAGAATTCACCCCATATGGTACTGCGCTGTGTCTCATTAGCAACTATAGAATTCACCCCATGTGGTACTGCGCTGTGTCTCATTAGCAACTATAGAATTCACCCCATATGGTACTGCGCTGTGTCTCAATAGCAACTATAGAATTCACCCCATATGGTACTGCGCTGTGTCTCATTAGCAACTATAGAATTCACCCCATATGGTACTGCGCTGTGTCTCATTAGCAACTATAGAATTCACCCCATATGGTACTGCGCTGTGTCTCATTAGCAACTATAGAATTCACCCCATATGGTACTGCGCTGTGTCTCATTAGCAACTATAGAATTCACCCCATGTGGTACTGCGCTGTGTCTCATTAGCAACTATAGAATTCACCCCATATGGTACTGCGCTGTGTCTCAATAGCAACTATAGAATTCACCCCATATGGTACTGCGCTGTGGTAAAATTTAGAGAACATTTTGGATCTCAGTGACAAGTTTGCACAATTAATTTGAATTTTCAATAGCCCACTCTGTGTTGTGGAACCTCTCATGCTAATATTCATGTTTCAGTAACAACGAAACTGTGGTGAGCTCTTACATAGCCAGACATGCGTTAGAAGCCATCAGATGTAATCTGATTTATTTCAAAAAGAGAACAAGTGAAATTAATTGTCCAAATGTGATTTACATTGAAATACTTTTCAAGAAGAATGTTGTTTGCTAAACACCCTGGGTTTTCCATTGTTGCAGTAAATAGTGGGTGTTTTTGCCTGCAAATCCTTGTGAAATGAGTTTACTGATGGGTGGCTGATGTGATTGCAGTAAATAGTGGGTGTTTTTGCCTGCAAATCCTTGTGAAATGAGTTTACTGATGGGTGGCTGATGTGATTGCAGTAAATAGTGGGTGTTTTTGCCTGCAAATCCTTGTGAAATAAGTTTACTGATGGGTGGCTGATGTGATTGCAGTAAATAGTGGGTGTTTTTGCCTGCAAACCCTTGTGAAATGAGTTTACAATCAGACTGATGGGTGGCTGATGTGATTGCAGTAAATAGTGGGTGTTTTTGCCTGCAAACCCTTGTGAAATGAGTTTACAATCAGACTGATGGGTGGCTGATGTGATTGCAGGAATGCAGTTGAGTGAGCACTTCATTCTCTCGGCAAACTAACACAGCCATTTTCAGGTTTCTCTCATGTAGTATTTGAATGAACTTCGAACTTCCTTTGGAAATGCCATTCTGAACTTTGTTGCAAGATTTCTGTTAAGTTAAAAGCATATATATGACAGATGAGTTATCTTTATTTTAGCACTAGTATTGAGTTATTTAATGTCTTCATGTTTGTTTTGTTGAAAAGGAAACTCGCCCTGCAGAGGTGTCCCCCCCGTCACGTCTGCCACGGCGATGCATCCTGTGTCTGCAGGTTCTCAACAGGCTGCTTCTCAAGTTCAGCCACAACATCACTCTCGTCACCATCTTCCTACAGGTAAGACCACCACCACCACCACCCCACCACCCGCCGCCGCCACCACCCGCCGCCGCCACCTCCACCACCACCACCACCACCACCACCACCACCACCACCACCACCACCACCACCACCACCCGCCACCACCACCACCCGCCACCACCACTACCACCACTACCACCACCACCACCACCACCACCACCACCACCCGCCACCACCACCACCCCCACACCACCACCACCACCACCACCACCACCACCACCACCACCACCACAACCACCACCACCACCACCACCACCACCACCACCACCACCACCACCACTACCACTACCACCACCACCATCACCATCATCAACATCAACATCATCCTTCTCCTCCTCATTCTAATAAATGAACACATCGAAGGAGTTGTGTTAACGCTCCATTTTTCAAGGGGACGCAGATATGTTTAGATGGTAATGATGAAGAATAGCAGTCAAGTCACCCAGAACGGGGACTGAACCACAGCTTCTAATCAGCTCACACGATTGCCAACAGGTACTCGTCATCCTCATCGCCATTCTCATCTTTCTTTAGTTATCTTCCACTGCGGTTCTCTTCTAATGCAGTACCAGTGCAGTACAGCAGTCAGATATGACATAAGACCATATTTGCTCTTTTTGGGGGGGAAATTGTCGGTTGGTTAGGTGTTTTTTTATGGTTGGTTGATGGGTTAGTCGGTCGGTCAGTCAGTCAGTTGTTCGGTTTGTTGGTTGGTTGGTTGTTGCACGATTGATTGATGCATGGTTGGTGGTTGGTGGGTGGGTGGGTCGGTGGGTGGGTTGGTCGGTTGGTGGGTTAGATGGTCAGTTGGTTAGTTGGTCTGCAGGCAGGCTGGTTTGCTGGTTGGTTGATCAATTGTTATTTTCAAAACCTATTGTTAAAATAAAATGATTTGTTATTTAATCTGCAGGATAATGTTGCTGTTGAATAGATCCTTCATGAAGTACATGTATATGCACTTAAACTTCTGTAGATTTTAAAGGTAGTTGACCAATCTATATCATGGACTTGCAACTGTAAGTAAGATTTGTGATAATGAATGTTTATACATGCGTGTTGGCAGACCTTCAACATCCTCATCCTGACCCTGATTGACATTTGGCCAAAGAAAGATGATAAGGCGGTACTAGCTGTGGTGAGTGTTTTACAAGTAAAACCACATTCACTGACACACCACAACACACCACACCACATCACACCACACCACACACAACACACCACACCACACCACAATGTTACAACACAACACAATGCACTACAGCGCACCACACCACATCACACCACATCACAACACACTATGCCACACCACACAACACCACACAACACCACATCACAACACAACACAATGCATCATGTCACAACACATCACTGCACACCACACCACATCACAACACACTACACCACACAACACCACACCACATCACAACACACTACACCACACAACACCACACCACATCACACCACATAACAACACACTACACCACACCACATCACAACACAACACAACACACAACACTACACCACAACACATCACTACACACCATGCCACAACACAACACACTACGCCACACCACATCACAATACATCACTACACACTACACCACATCACAACACATCACAACACACCACACCACAACACAACACAACACAACACACTACAGCACACTACAACACTACAAATCTCAACATAACACACCACACCACAACACTTCACACCCCACCACAACACAGCAAAACACAGCACACCAGTGCAACAGAACACAGCGGGGCCTTGGTGCTTTGATTCCCAACAAAGATGACAAAGACGATGAAGATGCAGCTGCAGCTCATATTAGATGCACACTGCTGTAGCAGAGATGGACAACTGCAGTTGTATCCAAATCAAAGGATGCTCCAATGTGCCATGTTGTAGTTTGTATTTCCATTTTCAAGGACACGCTCACATTGCCCAGCAGAACATTACAGTCAGTGCAAATTACACAACACAATGCAACAAACTGCCAGGTATTCTAGTGTCGTGTCATTAATGTGCAACAAACTGCCAGGTATTCTAGTGTCGTGTCATTAATGTGCAACAAACTGCCAGGTATTCTAGTGTCGTGTCATTAATGTGCAACAAGCTGCCAGGTATTCTAGTGTCGTGTCATTAATGTGCAACAAACTGCCAGGTATTCTAGTGCCGTGTCATTAATGTGCAACAAACTGCCAGGTATTCTAGTGTCGTGTCATTAATGTGCAACAAACTGCCAGGTATTCTAGTGCCGTGTCATTAATGTACAACAAACTGCCAGGTATTCTAGTGTCGTGTCATTAATGTGCAACAAACTGCCAGGTATTCTAGTGCCGTGTCATTAATGTGCAACAAACTGCCAGGTATTCTAGTGTCGTGTCATTAATGTGCAACAAACTGCCAGGTATTCTAGTGTCGTGTCATTAATGTGCAACAAACTGCCAGGTATTCTAGTGCCGTGTCATTACTGATATGCACAGTCCTTGGTTCCTGCACGGGAAACCATCCACCCGATGGCAGAAGGCAGGAATAGAGAGTTGATAGAGGACAGAATAGAGATAATATGCAGAGGAGGACCCTACACAAAATCATTGCAAATACATCCCTGTACTAGGTATTTTTCAGTACTGATTTTGAGGAAAATTTTCTGAACAGCGTCCTTCTCTGGAGAACTAGTGCTATGGGGATCAGGAGGAATCAAGATAAGTGTTAGTTGTAAATAGCCAACCATTTGCCTGCATGGGAAACGTTTTACATGCAGTTTTATATTTAAAAGTTGCCATCACAGATAACTCCCATCTATCTGCAGTATTCACCTTTTGTGCTCCAGCTTCATTGAGGTTTAATTAATTCGCTGTATTTAATGAAGATTGTCACTTTTCAGTTGTTCTAATTTCAGAGTGCATCGCTGATGTCCATGTTTCAAGTCCTGAGCTTAACATTCGTCTTCTATGCCACAGGTAAGGCTTGACCTTGCAACTTTCACAGGTAAGGTCAACTTCCCAACTTCTTTCTTCCCCATCAAGTGGCTGTAGCCATGTACTCAGGTCTGCATTGAGTGCTGTCCAGTTCACAGATGTAAAAGAAAACTATTGAATAGAGATTTAGCAAACATTCAAGTTTGTGAAACATTAGTGGAAAGAATGGGCAGTGTTGGTACGCTGTGGTGTGAGTATCCCTGAGCCAGCATCGGCTCGGAATCCTCCCCAGGGAGTGGAGCTGGTGCTGGTGCCAGAATGTGTGCATCGTAATGCGTGTCACCTGATTGTGTGCGTCGTAATGTGTGTCACTGTGTTTGTTGCTTTGTGCCAGTGAAGGACTCATCAAGTAGCCCAGTGACCTGGGGGTAAAGTTTCAAGCAGTTCAAGACTCGGACGTGGGTAGGTAATAAGTTGCTATATAAATCCACACTTTTGCATCTTTTTTCGCTCAAACCATGCAAAGTGCTTTGGACAGCCCCTTTCAGTGATTGGCTGGATGCTTGGTTTTGAAAATGGAGTCGCAGTGTATTGCATTATTCAGACATGGGACTGATCCGTATTTATACTGATTTCCGTATTTCGCAAGTTCGGTTGTCGGGTCGTTCCGTCATGTTTCACGAAGTACTGCGACGTCATTTATCCAAACTTTGCGCTCGTTTTGATTGGTCATGATCATTGGCGATCTTTGCCGAAGCTGAAAATACTCGTTTTCGGATTCTCCGAGCGCTTGTGCAGTTGTGAAGTCGAAGCAGTCAAAATGGCGATTTACTCCTATCGAGTGTTGACAGAAAATGAAAGTGTTGAGTCCGCGAACATCGACAAGGTTGACAGTGTGAAAAACAAATGGAAAGCGCAATGGCTGTCGGAGAGTTGTAGTGAAATACAAGGGCAAGGAGAGATCCCAGTTGATCGGCGATTCCATCGCAAAAATCGACGTGCCTGGAGAAGCCATTTGCAAATGGTGCGAGAAAGGAATCATCAATTACGGGACAAATGGAAAGTCTGCGTTGATAAAGCATCTCACCACCAACAAACGCGCACTGAAATTGGATTTGCATCGAACAACGCCGTCTGTGGACCCAAAGATTCGGCAGCCACTGGAACTCCCTGGAGATCAACCCGTGTTGTACCTCATCATGCTACGGTTCCAGTTGATGGCCGAAGTCGTAGACCATCCCACATTGCTTTTGCTCGGAAATCATGGAGCCGCAAGGTAGCCTCTTCTTCTAAAAATAAGCTGCAGACTCCCACACCCTCCACATCAGCTGTGGTCAGTGCTTCGAGACGGGAAACTGTACCTCCAGTCACTGCTAATGGTGTGTCTCCGGGGTTTTGTATTCCCAAGGTGGCCTCTTCTTCCGCCATGAAGGTGGTGCAGACCCCCATCAACAAAAGATCGTCATCTGTGCCCGTGAGTGAAGCTAATGTGGTGCCGGCCCCAGCAAAGAAAAGGCAGGTTTCCAGTGGTGACCTGAGGGATTTCTTCAGCAAACTTCCCAGAGTATCAATGAAATGAAGAATAAACAGTCACAAAATGAACAGACTTTTCTATGTACAATTTTTTGGTATTTGCACACCAAACACACAACTATTGATGGCAGAGATCAATCTAAAACAGACATGTGATTTTGGGTGAGTACTTAAAAAAAATATTTTTTTTTGTACTGTAGCTGTTTCAGTGAACAGCCTAGAAAGTTAATTTTCCTGTTCAGATTGCATCAGATTGCACCATTTGGCTTCCCCTATTAAAACATTTTTCCGGGGGGGCATGCCCCCGGACCCCCCTAGCTTCCTTGGCGCTTTGCGCCGTCGGTTCGGCGCTTCGCGCCTTCAGTTTCAGTATTTTTCGCAATTCCCTTGTCCCATGCCTGATTATTGGCAGCACTAATAGTACATGTACTGACGCAGCACACTTTTTGACACCACTGGATGCACACACAATGTCTCTCGGTGAACAAAAGATGGCCTAAGACATTGCAAGCATTGGGGCGTTGTTGAAAACTTGTATGTATAAATCAAAGTGCCTGACTTGTGCTTGTATTTTCTGTCTGCAGTGACCCTGACGCACCAGGTGTACAAGAGGAGTGTGAACACCATGTTATTGGGCCGCGTGTTTATATCGGCAGTCCTGATGTTCGCAGGCCTCTACACCGCCACCTACAGGTTCCAGGTCAGTCAGCTCTGCACTGCCTGTCTCTTCTCTGTGTGGTCTGGTCAGAGCTGCTGTGTCTCCGTGGTTGCATAGAGATTGTTTGTGGGGGGAGAGTGTGTGTGTGTGTGTTGGAGCCTCAAGATAGAAATTAGTGTTCAGGATTCATTGCTCCTCTCTAGCATATTTCAGTTGAACATTCTAGTTCTACTATTGGTACTGTTGTCTTTTGCCATCATCATTATCGTCAGCAGTAGCAAATACAGCAGCAGAAGCAGCATTATCATTATCACTATTACCAATGTCATCAACAGTACTTTCATCATCATCATCATCATCATCATCATCATCAGCATTATCATTGTTATTATAGCTATCGGGTTTTTTCATAGTCATTGGCATTGTTGTTAATGATGTTGTTGCCATTGTTATCATTGTCATTGCCATCTTTATCATCATTATCACTATCTGAAGCAAACATGTAGTTGTAAAAAAAAATGTCAAGAACAGAAAGGACAGAAAAGAATCTAATGATGACTGAGGTAATAATTGTTGCATATTGGTGATAATTTGAGAGGTGGAGGAGGAATAAGAGGAGGAGGGGGAGGAGGAAGAATAGGAGGAGGAGGAGCTGATGCTGATGTTGTACTGTTCCCCTGCAGCCATCAGCCTGGAAGTTCATCCAGGAGGATCTGAGCACGGACCCGGTGCTGGTGGTGGTGCTGTACACCAAGTTCCTCTTCTTCTCCGTCTCCACCGCCACTCTCTGTGGTGAGTCTCTTGTCTCTGCCCTGGATGTCTGACAACCTGGGTGGAGATACTTGGCACTGCTGGGAGGCAGGGTGTGGCTGTCTGACAGCCTGGGTGGAGATACCTGGCAGTGCTGGGAGGCAGGGTGTGGCTGTCTGACAGCCTGGGTGGAGACACTTGGCACTGCTGGGAGGCAGGGTGTGGCTGTCTGACAGCCTGGGTGGAGATACTTGGCAGTGCTGGGAGGCAGGGTGTGGCTGTCTGACAGCCTGGGTGGAGACACTTGGCACTGCTGGGAGGCAGGGTGTGGCTGTCTGACAGCCTGGGTGGAGTCACTTGGCAGTGCTGGGAGGCAGGGTGTGGCTGTCTGACAGCCTGGGTGGAGATACTTGGCACTGCTGGGAGGCAGGGTGTGGCTGTCTGACAGCCTGGGTGGAGATACTTGGCACTGCTGGGAGGCAGGGTGTGGCTGTCTGACAGCCTGGGTGGAGATACTTGGCAGTGCTGGGAGGCAGGGTGTGGCTGTCTGACAGCCTGGGTGGAGATACTTGGCAGTCCTGGGAGGCAGGGTGTGGCTGTCTGACAGCCTGGGTAAAGATACTTGGCAGTGCTGGGAGGCAGGGTGTGGCTGTCTGACAGCCTGGGTGGAGATACTTGGCAGTCCTGGGAGGCAGGGTGTGGCTGTCTGACAGCCTGGGTGGAGATACTTGGCAGTCCTGGGAGGCAGGGTGTGGCTGTCTGACAGCCTGGGTGGAGATACTTGGCACTGCTGGGAGGCAGGGTGTGGCTGTCTGACAGCCTGGGTGGAGATACTTGGCAGTCCTGGGAGGCAGGGTGTGGCTGTCTGACAGCCTGGGTGGAGATACTTGGCACTGCTGGGAGGCAGGGTGTGGCTGTCTGACAGCCTGGGTGGAGATACTTGGCAGTGCTGGGAGGCAGGGTGTGGCTGTCTGACAGCCTGGGTGGAGATACTTGGCACTCTTGAGAGGCAGGGCGGGGAATCCTTGAAGTCTTCCACACCTTGCATGTTGTACTTGAGCTGTCTCCCGATGGGTGTGAGGTGCCACTGTAGTAAGCGATCTTCATTCATTAAACAAGGATGGCATGAGCCTGTGCTGGACTAATACCTCTCTCAGCAGCTGGATTGCTGTGGTCGTTGTGCATTTGGAGCCTGCACCAGCAGCACTCATACAGCAGGTCCCAAGCAGCACTTATATGCCACTGGGAGGGATCTTGTCGTACAAATTCCTGGAGACTTCACGCCCATCAGGGCAGTATGTGTTTCCTCCTATTCCGTAGGGAGGCAGCTTACTCAGCATTTTGCAGCTTCCTGCTGACAAAGTCCTACATCCGACTTAGACCAGGAGAACATGGTTTGCCCAACCCCCTGAAAGTTAGAAGCACAGAAGCTTACAAAATAATCCCTACACCAAGTACGCCCAGTGTATGGTGGCAATTGCTTGCCATCCTTTCAGCAATACATTTTCAAAAGTACTTGGAATAGGATTTTGATTAATCATTGTAAACCTTGGTGTTCTAAGTACAATAGCCTCCTTTCCATCATACTTGTGTACAAACAAGAAGCATGCCAAACGATCTCTCAGTTTACAATGTTTACTGACTTGCTTGGTTGCTGTCTGCTTGCAGGCTCTGCCAACACACTACCCACGGAGTGGTACGTCTGTCTCTTTGCCTCGGTCCAGGTAGGTGGCACCGATACTTTGATTAGAGTTTGCTCCCTTGAAGGCTACCAGTTTGCAAAATGTAGCTATATGCCGAGAGTGCAGAAACCCTCTGAGATGGTTGCTGGATACAGTGAAAAGTCTGTCACTGGTAGTGCTTACATTTTCAGGGTTATTTAATGCACGATTGACACAGACTTGTAATCAATATATATATATATATATATATATATATAGAGAGAGAGAGAGAGAGAGAGAGAGAGAGAGAGAGAGAGAGAGAGAGAGAGAAAGATAGATATATATATATATATATATATATATATATATATATATATATATATATATATATATATATAAATCTTATCCTGGATTGGTAAGCAGTTTTTATTGAGATACATTTCAGAAAGAAGCTTTTGATGGGATATTTGAAAGTCAACACATGTACATGAATTACATTTATTGAAAATGTTGTCTGCTTCAAAAGAACAAACTGAACAACTTGGTACCTCTGTGAAACTCCTCCTGCATACAATATAACCCTACAGGTGGGATGACCATGCCCCCCATCAGCTGCAGTCCCGGTGTGGGGCTCAGGGCCTGCTCCAGTAGCTCTGCCAGGGGCAGCTGTTGTGGTGCTTTCTACACAGGCAGCCACTGTTGTACTTACTGGGTCCAGTCTTGAAGGAATGAGCTTGAATGACCTGTCAATCTTTGTGGACTATGCAAGGCCATTGACCATGAAAATCAACAGAGCTTCTCTCTCAGAGTAAAAGCAGTTCAAGTCTCAGTGCCCCTAGTTACTTCCCTGTAGGAATCATGTAGGGAGACACTTTGGCTCTATTCCTACTGCCAGACCACAGGCTGGTCATGTCTTGAAAACCCGAGTTGTGTGCAGGACTCACAGGGATGCACACACAGCCAGCCACTGCAGCTTGCATGGGATCCAAGTCAGTGAGGAAAACCTTGCCTTGGACTAAGGTGCAACATGACGCTGATCTCCGAATGTCTATATCTATCCCCAATGGGCATCTTTATGCCTACCTGTTTGTATGTACGTATGTATGTTGTGGTATGTGTTAAATCTTATTTGCAACTTTCCCAGCAAGTGTTAATCAATGCAGTATGTTTATTTGAATGGATGACTCCAGGATTGCATCTCAGTGTCCACTAATATTTCAAGTGTCTCTTCTGTCATGGTAATTTCTATCTGTGTGTAATTTCAATATAAGACAGTGTTAAACGCTGTACACCCAAACAGAAACATGTGTACTCACTGGAAATGGCTCCTGATTGTACTTACTTTTATAAAAAAGGCTCCTAATGTGCCAAATCTTGTTTGCAACTTTCCCAGCTTGTGTTACTTGATGAGTAAGTTTGTATGAATTAATGCTGCTTCCAGGATCACATGTCAATGCCCACTAACTATTCTAAGTGTTTTTACCGTCAAGGTAATCATAATTTTCTAACTGTCTGTAAAGTCAATGTAACAAACTGATGGTAAACACTGCACAGGTGACTAACAGGCCTACAAATGTAAACTTATGTTTGGAAAAAATAATATATTGTGATAAAGGTCTTGCAAATGACAAAGGCATATCATCATATGTTGTAGCCAAACAGAGATATGTGTTCAGCCCATAATCAGCCGCTACTACTCTTTATTCCAAATTAGGTCTATGTTCTGTACAGATACTCAATGGCTGAGAGTTTATGCATTCTATTTATCCTTAATTTGTTCATGTATGTATGTATGTATGTATTTTGGCTCTTATATAGCGCCAATCTCACACCCAAAGGCATGCTCAAGGCGCTCAACACGTTCACCCTTTGAATAAAAGAGTTTTTAGCTGTGACTTGAAAGTCTGTATTGAAGGAGATTTCCTCAGTCTGTCTGGGATATCGTTCCAGAGTTTCGATCCAGCATTCGAGGATGCTCTTTCTCCAGATCTCTTGGTGTTGTAGCGTGGCACATGGAGTAATGACTGCGCCGAAGATCTGAGATCCCTCACAGGCTTATAAGTCTTGAGGAGCTCAACCAGATACAGCGGGGCCAAACCATTGACGCACTTGAACACATGACACAGTGTTTTGAACACAATACGTTGGTGGACAGGCAGCCAGTGTAGCTCTCGAAGGATGGGTGTTATGTGAGAACGACTAGGTGGACGTTTCACTATACGTGCTGCGGTGTTCTGCACCTGTTGAAGTCTTCGGAGATATTCTTGGGTTTCACCTAGCAGAAAGCTATTGCAGTAATCAAGATTAGACATCACCAACGTCAATACAAGAGTTGTGGCCGATTTTTCAGTCAGGCATTGTCTGATACTTGAGATACGTCGGAGCTGCCAGTAGGAGGAAGAGATCGTTCTGCTTACGTGTGGCCCCATAGAAAAATGCTCATCGATCTTTATGCCAAGATATGTCACACATCTTGACGAGGGGACCTCGACTCCTGAAATGGAGATGTTGTACAATTTTCATGAATAAAGTCTTTTTGATATGTATGTATGTTTGTATGTTTGTATGTACGTATGTATTTGCCAATATCTCATGCCCAAGGGCATGCTCAAGGCACTCGACACAATTAAATTTTAAATAGATGGATCTTTAGGCCGGATTTAAATGCATGATGCAACGATGCCTTTCGGAGCTTCTCTAGAAGGCCATTCCACAGTTTTGGTCCTGCCTTTGAGAACGCTCTCTCTCCAGACTTCCTGTTGTTTGCACAGTTACTGCATTAGAATAGAGTTTTTAGAATTTTACTTACTTGAGTCTCACTCATTTTTTTCCCCAGATGTTGCTGAGTTTTGTGTACTTTGGCACATTGCTGGGTCAGGCAGTGACTCCGTCTCTAACAGACGTCCTGCGTAACTCGCAGACCACCAGGCACCAAGGGGGCGAGCTGCCCCGCTGGAGGCAAGGTCCCAGCAGATCTGACCAACCTCAGTACGGAGCCATTAATCACACACCAGAGAGACATTCCATCAACAGCTCCCCAGACTCAAGTAAGATGCTTTTTTTTAAATCTTTGATAACTGGGACTTCATTTCCATCGGCCTGCACTAGGTGCAAAAAGTTTTTTCACTCAAAAATGTTTAAAATTGTATTTAAATTCCACACCTACCCAAAATCCTCCTCCATTGCCCCTGTGTATGATTGAAAGAGTTGGATAGGAACACCCACATAATGAATGTAGAAGCAAAGGCACTGTGAAGAAGTGCTGTTTCTCTAATGACCCATTTGCGTTAGAAAATTATTGCAATACCAGAATCTGAATTATAATTTTTGGGGTTGCTGGGAAAAAATCTTACTGTATGTCATAGTAATTGCATTACTGGAAATGGATGTTGAAATTCATCACAGAAAATGTACATGACAGTAGCGTGAAGCAGTTTGAGGCCCAGGCGTCAGCGATAAGTTGCTATATAAAACCACACCTCAACCTTTATAGAAAAAGGTAAAATAATGGAAGCTAGTGATTGTTTCCTGTGGTTATCTCACTGGGAAAATAAACATGACTTTTTTTCCTGTTGCAGGAAGTTCACCCTTTGACGAGGATGCTTCATAATCATCAGGGATCGGAAGAAAAAGTGAATCTTGCTAGTATTGTTGTTATTGTTTCAGACAAATCACAGAACCCTTATAAGTCTTACAGAAACTATAATTATTTTTATGTTGTTAAGTTTGTTCCCATAGAAATATACAAAAGAGTACAATCTGGGAGAGGTTTGAAATGACTATCCATTGTTTCATACATCATGGTGCTATTTTGAAACTTTTTTGCAGCTACTGTGGGTGTTCTCCACACTGTGCGGTGTGTGGTCATGGCTTGACAATGTTTGCTGTGGGGTGAAGTGCAAAATGCCAAGCTGCAGTTACTGATGCCAAGCTGTGGCTACAGCAGCTGCAGTTACCAAGCTGTGGCTACAGCAGCTGCAGTTACCAAGCTGTGGCTACAGCAGCTGCAGTTACTGATGCCAAGCTGTGGCTACAGCAGCTGCAGTTACTGATGCCAAGCTGATCAGGATTGTCTTGGAATTTCTTGTGTTATCTTGATTTTGCTCTATAATCATTTTGAGGAAAATTTTAGGTTGCAGCTTGATACGAATACCAAAAAATGGCATGCAAATGAATATTGTATCAGCTATTTTGTTTGACAACTTTATATTGTAACTTTTTCATGGACAATTTGTCCATTCTTTCTTTGCTTTTATTTTGGCAACATTTCGCGTTTCCTTTTGTCTTTGCCTGACTGTTTCCTTCTGCCTTGCTGCACTTTCCCTGTCCATGCTGCTCTTTCTGCTCCCTGCTGCTGCCACTGCTTCTCCTCTTGCTGCCATTGCTTCTCCTCTTGCTGCTATTGCTTCTCCTCTTGCTGCCATTGCTTCTCCTCTTGCTGCTATTGCTTCTCCTCTTGCTGCTATTGCTTCTCCTCTTGCTGCCATTGCTTCTCCTCTTGCTGCTCTGCATTCTGGTGGTGCTCCTCCTGCTCTTGTTGTCTCTGTCCTCCTTCATCCACTCTCTTCCTCTTCTATCCTTCCCTTTCTTCCTTCTCTTCCCTCTACTTCCAACCTTCCTCCTCTCAAGTAACGGTCTGTGGATTTTACATACTCCATGCCCATACTTTCTCCTTTTTCCCTGATAGTGGTCTCAGACTGTACGAATTGCAGTGTTACATTCTACTGAGTATTTGGTACCATCCAGGGTTCATTTCAAACTAATGTTGTGTGTTACAGTGACATTGACTTGGTTTCCAAATTGTTACTTATCAATTCTTTACTTAAGAATTTCTTTCAATACATTCTGTTACATGTTTGTTTCTGAAGGTCGTAACACTTGTTTATGGGGGCTCTTCCCATTGCCATCTATTTTTTTTGTCTCACTCCACTGGGAGTCTCTTGCCACTATCAGATGACAGCATTTTCTTTACATTACTGTTTTAAAGTTCATTCATGTTGTTGTTACTTACATCTGCAAACACTCTCAAAGATGTGTATTTGTAGTTGGTGTATCTGGCAAATTCTGAGGCTCGTGAGATGTCTTATTTATGTAGCTTTATGCAAGTCTTTTCTGAATAGTGATGATGATTGATGATTGATGACGACGACGACGATGATAAAGGAAAAGAAAAGTTTTCATCCATGAAAAATCATGCTCTTAACAACAATTTATGGAAAAAAGAGTTTTGATACTTGAAAACATATTACTAGTCCCAGGATTGTTGAGTTTTGTTGTATTCTTTCAGTGAACATGATAGTTCTGAAAAATGCTTTGCTAGTCTATTGGCTTTTTAGTTCATGTTTTTGTGTGGTTAGATGTGCTAAAGGAATGGAGTTTTGTTGATTATTCATACTTAGACCCTGCATAACAAAACCATGCGAAGGTTACCTGCTTTGAATTGAGCAGAAAAGGCAGTAATGAGCAAAATGGGATTGATTGTTTAAATGATCAGCATTTGTCATGATGCGGAATCATAGGACAATGTGTTAGGACATTTTTGTTTGGCATTTTTCCAGATAGTGTTGAGGTGAGTTTGTACATAGGTTTTGGATGATGCCAGTAAGCAGTGAGTTGTGTGTGTTTATGCCACATATTGTGGTCACCTTCACTTTCTGCGGGGAAACTGCATGGCTGGAATCAAAGGCTGAACATTGAAATTGTGCTGATAATTATTTGCTTTGGAATCTGTAGGTCCCCTTGAATGCAATAAATGAGGAACAACATTATCATATAGACTGTCACTGCTGGGTAGCATTCATCAGGAGCCAAACTTTATCCAAACACTGCGTCTGAAGATCTCAACTATACCCTTTGCATAGTTTTTTAGTCTAATGATCGGTACATTGTTTTTGTTCATGGAGGGATTGGGGGTGGGGGTGATTGTCTCTAGATATGCCAGATGTTTTACATGAAGTAAAGCATGCCAAAGTAAGGTGGGGGGTGAATATCTCTAGTTATGCTAGATGTTTTACATGAAGTAAAGCATGCCAAAGTAAGGTGGGGGGTGAATATCTCTAGTTATGCCAGATGTTTTACATGAAGTAAAGCATGCCAAAGTAAGGTGGGGGGTGAATATCTCTAGTTATGCTAGATGTTTTACATGAAGTAAAGCATGCCAAAGTAAGGTGGGGGGTGAATATCTCTAGTTATGCCAGATGTTTTACATGAAGTAAAGCATGCCAATTAAGGTGGGGGGTGATTACTGAATATCTCTAGTTATGCCAGATGTTTTACATGAAGTAAAGCATGCCAAAGTAAGGTGGGGGGTGAATATCTCTAGTTATGCCAGATGTTTTACATGAAGTAAAGCATGCCAATTAAGGTGGGGGGTGAATATCTCTAGTTATGCCAGATGTTTTACATGAAGTAAAGCATGCCAAAGTAAGGTGGGGGGGTGATTATCTCTAGTTATGCCAGATGTTTTACATGAAGTAAAGCATGCCAAAGTAAGGTGGGGGGTGAATACTGAATATCTCTAGTTATGCCAGATGTTTTACATGAAGTAAAGCATGCCAAAGTAAGGTGGGGGGTGAATACTGAATATCTCTAGTTATGCCAGATGTTTTACATGAAGTAAAGCATGCCAAAGTAAGGTGGGGGGTGAATATCTCTAGTTAAGCCAGATGTTTTACATGAAGTAAAGCATGCCAAAGTAAGGTGGGGGGTGAATACTGAATATCTCTAGTTAAGCCAGATGTTTTGCATGAAGTAAAGCATGCCAAAGTAAAAATGCTAACTCCAGTCCGTTTTGCAACCAGTGACGCTTGGAAGCTTCTGGATGTTGGATTTGTTCCTTTGACGGGAAACGCTCAGGCTTGAGCCTTTACTGTGACCAAAAACCTGATGTAATAAGATAACCTTTTATTACAACCCCTACACTGCGCATTTTGGCGGTGCACTCTTAAGTGATAGCTTGTGCCTCTTTCAATTTGAATTCCTCCCCCATTCATTAGGTAGGCTACCTTAGTGAAATTCTAGTGTCTGTAGTAGGTGAGTTGGCAGCAATATTTTTTTTCTTCTATTAGTCTTATGAATTGACTAGCATATTTTTATAGGAATGTATACAATGTGTTACAGAAAGTTAAGGTTTGGAACTGCTGTTCCTTTGAAGAGAAGATTTAAAGAGAAACTTTGACATAGTCAATCTAAGGTGTTTATGCTGTTGATGTACTGTGTTGCAGTTGAGTCTTTCAAATTAATTAGCTCCCCAAAATATGCTTGTGACGATCTGTGCAGGCTTCTTTGAACAGCAAGGAATTTTCAACTCTCTGTTGCTGTCCTAGGTTTGAAAGCTGCCCTAAACAGACTATTTTAAAATGTACCACATTTAGATTTTGACCAGAGAATACACATTCTGGAGAGGGGAGTCCTACCCATGCAGACTGTGGTTACTGAAAACAGATTTCACATCTCCATATCTGTGGGAGATCCTTGTCAAGTAATGCAAGCTGTCTTCAGTCCCAATGCAGACTGTGGTTACTGAAAACCGATTTCACATCTCCACATCTGTGGAAGATCCTTGTCAAGTACTGAAAGCTGTCTTCAGTCCCAATGCAGACTGTGGTTACTGAAAACAGATTTCACATCTCCATATCTGTGGAAGATCCTTGTCAAGTACTGAAAGCTGTCTTCAGTCCCAATGCAGACTGTGGTTACTGAAAACAGATTTCACATCTCCATATCTGTGGAAGATCCTTGTCAAGTAATGCAAGCTGTCTTCAGTCCCAATGCAGACTGTGGTTACTGAAAACAGATTTCACATCTCCATATCTGTGGAAGATCCTTGTCAAGTACTGAAAGCTGTCTTCAGTCCCAATGCAGATTTCACATCTCCATATCTGTGGAAGATCCTTGTCAAGTAATGAAAGCTGTCTTCAGTCTCAATGCAGACTGTCCAGTGTATGTTTTCCCATTCTTGTTGTTTAGCATCATTTACAATTGTATTCTAAGTTTGAAAAGCTTTCTAGTCTAATGTTGGTTGATCCCATCCTTACAATACTCAAATTTAATCATTTTCATTTGAGAGTTATTTTGCATGCATGTCATCTAGGTATTTTTTATGAAAGCTTTTCCTTTTTGAAATTGTTGTGTTTCCATTGAGCATATGTTCACTTGTGTTCAGTTCTGATGAAGAGTCTAGAAATGCTCCACTTGTTTATGCTTAGTCCTTCCCTTGTAATTAGCTCTGTGAATGCGAGTTGGAAGCTTGTGCTTTTTGTCTGTTTCAGTTTTGAATAACGTAAAGCTTGTTGTAGATGTCAGTCAATGCACGAATACGATCCCCCAAAAATTGTTTTCTTCTGGTAATGAAAAGGCAAATGCATTATGTTTGGGTCACCATACATCCATGTATTTGCATGCAAAATTAATGTCTTCGCTTGTGCATGTGTGTGTGTGTGTGTATGCATATTTATACACACTTGCACATATGCATGCTTGCATGTGTATGCTTGTTTTATTTTATAAGCAATATATGTGTGTGGCAATGAGAGAAAAATATTTTCTAAAATGTTCAAGCTCCTTGCCTGCTTTAAGTTGCTTGTCGTGGGTTTTTGTTGTTGTTGTTATTTTTGTGTGTTTGTGTGTGTGTGTGTGTGTGTGTGTGTGTGTGTGTGTGTGTGTGTGTGTGTGTGTGTGTTTATTGCTGAAATTGCAGAGATAAGTATTTTATTATGTTTGCCTGTATGTGGTCAAGTGTAAAACTCTCCAAGGCCAACTTAGCAAATATTAAAAAGGTCTGTGTAAGTATACCAGCTTCAGTTTGCAGCTTAGTAAAAGCAGTAAACCTCATGGATTTAGAAATAATTTGCTTACATTTGCATCTGTGCTCCTTGCTGAGTAATGCTGGGCAGGCATGGAAGACTTTCTAGTATCAAATTTGAGCCAGTGTTTTTGGAGTTTGATTCCTTCTTGCGCGTTTCAGTTGAGCTTTTGCACAGGGTTTGGACATTTTGGTTGCTGGTTCTCAGGGGCCCTGTGTTTTTGACAATTTCCCTGATTATGAATGTTCAGATTTTGGAAAAGTAAGGGCAAGGGATTATGCTTATGAAGGATCTGTATCATGTTTTGAAATGTTTTTTTCTTGTGGGAACTTTTTTGGATTCTTGCATTTTGTGGGACAAGAACAGTTGAAACCATTCACAAAATGAAAAAAAAGCATTTGTTGAGTGTGTGTTAGGAACTTTGAGAGGTTTTATGGTGCAGTGCAAGTAAATGTTGTGATTCACAATAGTGAAATGTGAATTGAATGGAATGGCATTCCAGTATGACATCCAGGAAGCACATTCCACTCTTGGGACTGTCAGTGTTATATGCTGCACTTGCAAGGTAGAGATGCACACTGGTGAGAAAGCTCACTAGAGTGCTGTCAAACCAAAATCCAGCTTATCCCTGTGAAGGACATTTACCAGTGACACACCAGTGAATCTGTCTTGTAAAACTCTTACCAATGCAGGCCAGAGATGTGGGATGGTGCTATTATCATGTCTGTGCTGTGATCTGTACACTCTAATCCAGTAGATCCTTGCAGAAATGGTTTGTTACAGTATTTCCAGCTGACCTAGATCCTGTATCTAGACCACACAAAACTTGATTCTGAAACCATTTCAATTGGCCACAAATGAATTTCCTACAAACGTTAGTTGCTGCAGATACTTTTTTTGCATGGACACAATGATGTTTTGGAGGGATTATTTATTCTTTGGGAGTGGGGTGGGGGGATGGGGGTAATCCTTCACAATGTTCACTTTGTAGAATCATATTTAGCTTTTAAAGCTTGCAGCTGCCCAACAGAGGCCTCCAACAGGAAGGGACGATTGTCCTGGTCTGGGATGTGTAACTTGCATGAAACCATTGGTCTTTTTCAGACCAGTGTCATTTGTACATTGCATAATGTAATTAGTGTGGTTTGCATCATTTGCATAATCGCCCAGATTTGTGTAACTGCAGTGATTCAAGAGATAATTTGGTGAAAATGATGTACACATATGGGTTTAAACATGGGTACTCTGAGGGACCCTTTCCCAAATTTTCAACTGCGAAATTTGTTATAGACATTTTCCTACTAAACCTTTTTTCACTTTGCAACAGCTCCTTTTGTCTGCACACGTCATTCAAATAATTGGCTTCAGTGCTTGTGAAGTATTTAAAAGTACAAGTATTTCGATTGACTGGGTTTGATCTTAGAGACAAAATGTTGAAGTAGAATTCTTTCTAGCATTGAACCAGAGTTTATTACAAAGCTATTTTGTTGAAGCTTTTGTTGTGGTTCACTGCAGGAAGTTGTGTTACACAGAGTGTGGAATTTCAAGTCAACACACTGTCAATGTGTCATCCAAGTTGAGCAAATTCGATTTTTAAATACACTGCATGATTTGCCTTTTGTTTGTTAGTATTAATGGAAGAAATCCATATTTCAACCTGTTTCCAACCAGTGCAATAATGTGATGACACAAGCATAACAACCATCTCGACTGTTTTGTAACATGTTGCTTTGTTGCTTGATTGCATTAATAAAAAAGGCTTTTCTGCATTTTGAATGGCATTATCGTTTCTGTTAGATGTGTTCTTCAATCAGCTAGATCACATGAGAGGTAGACAGACAGAGACGGAGAGAGAGACACACACAGACAGACAGACAGACAGACAGACAGACAGACAGACGGATTTGAAACGGGATCATTTCAGGCAAAACTAACGAGGAAGCGTGATATCTCAGGTAGAAGAACTTTATCCCAGGTAAAAGCCCCTTGGTTCTGTCTTGGCATTTTCCCAAGCGGGCTGTGACAGCATTTCACCAGAACCTGTGCATCAGCTCCAACAATTAAAGACGCCCCTGTATCTAATAACGTCTTCTCACGCGTCGTGTCATGATGTCGTACAGGGGTCGCGGAGGACAACGGTCATGCTACGAGGAACTCTGTGCGCAGTGCAGGGCAGGGGGCTTGTAGCGTGGAAAATAGTGTCCCGTGGAAAACAGTGACCGGAAGTCATCGCAGAGTTATCTGCTCGGGACGTGCTGAAAATTCAACTCTAAAAAGAGACGGCACCCGCCACTCCGCCTGACTGACTTGGCATGCCCGGGGAGTTATGCTAAGATCCGGCCGCGTTAATATATCTGCGTTTTGTGACAAACGTCTTTCTCGGCGGTATTGTACTCCATGCACCTTAACGGTCCGCGTGATTCGGGTGTAATCTTAAGGTAAACGACGTTTATTGGCGCTGCTGAAATGGTCGAAGACGAAAACATTCGGAACGTCGTTTAGCTTAAGATTACACCCGAATCACGCGGATCGTTAAGGTGCATGGAGTACAGTACTGCCGAGAAAGACGTTTGTCACAAAACGCAGATATATTAACGCGGCCGGATCTTAGCATAACTCCATGGGCGTGCCATGTCAGTCAACGGTCGCGTTTTATAAAACCAGACTACAAATAGACTACAGGGAGGTGACTCCCATATTATTTCCGGCAGGGGAGACGGCTTTGCACGGGGAAAAACTTTTTTGAACGCTACATCATGTGTTAAACTACACAAATGCACCAAAAACTCGTAAAGCAACTAATGCGTCGTTTGTCGGAATATATTCCATGCGAAGAACAGGTGCAGGAGCGGTAAATCGCATAAAGAGAGAGCCGAGCAGATAACTCTGCGATGACTTCCGGTCACTGTTTTCCACGGGACACTATTTTCCACGCTACAGGGCTGAGCACGCCGTGTAACGGAGGTGACTGTGATCATTTCCGGCGCGTTTCTTGCACGGTTGCGTTTCTTGCACGTTACACGCCGTGCTCACGCGGTCGAAGTCGGATGCAGGCGCTTTGTCAGCAGGTCAACAGTCAGGTTGCTTGGAAGCATTCTAGTTCACTAGAGATTTCACCAACCGGCGAAAGTAGGGTTCACAGAATGGCTTGGAAGTCGCAGTGCGCAGGCTCGACAGTAAGACGCGATGACGAAGAAGCTGCAAAATGATGTGGAAGCTGCCTGCCTGCCTGCCTGCCTGCCTGCTGCCTGCCTTTGGATTTGGAGGAAACTCTCATTCTACCCCGATAGGCTTGTTGTCTTCTGCGATTTGCTCGGGGCCGGCTGTGCGAGTGCTACTGAAGCAGACAAAGAAAGCACTAAGATACAGCTTGCAGCTGATGAGGGAGGTATCGGTGCAGCAGTTGTATGCGAGCCTTGCATATCGTACATTACAAACTAAAAGGGACCATTAAGCACACATGTGAAAAAACTCAAGTTCAGTCATATAAAATTTAAAACAACGGGGATTAAATTCCAAAAATGAAAATGAATTACCACAAATTTCACTGGATAACTTCATCTGTAATCCTCACACGTGTGACGAGATCTGATCAGCGCAGCACTGTGTGTAAAACTCAGTTAATGCAAATTAATGCAAACCCATGCAAATCAAATCAATGCAGCACACCTAAGTGGGACTTCCTGTGTTTTGCGCCTGCAGAATAATGACTGCGAATGTTGAAACCTGTTGTTCGACAAAGAGAAAGAAACTTTTCCGCAGCTCTCTCAGCCAAGAGAGTGCATGAGTAAAGTTACAACCAAAACATATGCGTACGTACGCGTGAAATATGTATTGTATACGTTTGTGTGTCTGGGCGATTTACGCTCTGTGAAGTATTTCTATGACCTAATTTTCGGTAGATTGTTAGTTGTTACCTGTCGAAACACCAGAAGTTGACATGGCGTAACTCGGTGAGTAAGACCCCAAGGTCATACGGGCTCTCCGACTTTTACTCATTCATTTCCTTCCAGTCGCCCTGCACATTTCTCCCCTCAGACTCGTCCATCATTCGTCACCAGGCACGACAGCGGACACGCTTCAACCTGGGGCGGTCACGCGAGGCTGGACCAGGGCCAGAATTAACTCGACCGTGACGCCAACACTCTTTGATCCCCATCGTCCATGATACAGCCTCGCACCGAGCCTCGCGTCGTCCCGGAAGTGGATTGTTATGGTAGAGGCATCAAAAGGAAGGGGAGATGCTTGTGGGTTGTTTTTTTTTGCGAAGGCGGAGAGTGTGGGGTCGTTAAGTGATAATTGCTGAGACATACCTATGTGGCTTGGGTTTGTAACAAATGGAAGCGGAGGATAAAGGACATGGAGACGAACCAGGAGACAGGAAGGCAGCAGGCAGGCAGCAGGCAGGCAGCAGGCAGACAGCAGGCAGGCAGGCAGGCAGGCAGGCAGACAGGCAGACAGACAAGCTGACATTCAGCGTGGCTGAGACTAGTGAATATAGTCTCAGCAACAGGTTGGTCACGTGATAGCCTAAATTCTTCCATAACATGCATACCACCGTTCTGAACAGCCACGCTGAATGCCATATCACATCGTGTGTGTATTCCTCCGCTTGTTGTGATACACTCCATACTGGCAGCCATTTTTCCGTCAGTTCATTTTCTAAACATCGATTTCCCATGAATGTAAAACTTGTGTGCGGTAAAATTCGAATCACAGGAGTGTAATATTGTGAACTCTACTAATTATAAGGACTTTGAATACAACAGCAATATTTATACTTCATTGAGCGAGTTCGGAGGGTCAGAGTCGATCTCTGGTTGTGAATTCTTGTCAGCAAACCGTTAGATGACAACTAAAGACGCTTCAGCGTTTGTGTGAACAGTGATTACACGTACCTTGTCAGCAAACCGTCAGATGTCAATTCAACACTGTCTAGTCTCGCTGGATAAGCAGTGAATCAGAAAATGGCTTTAACTTCAGCTCCAAAGAAAAGAAAAAGAACAGAAATGACACCCAAAGACAAAGTGGACTTGCTTGATCGCTACCGAGAGCTAAATTCTAAAAGTTTGAGGGAGGGTGCTGACATTTTGGGTGTGTCGGCATCATTTCTGTGCCAGACACTGAAAAAAGAAGATGAACTTAGGGCTGATATCGCAGAGGGCTCCAGTCAAGGCCAAAGGAAGCGTCGGCGCTGCGGGAAGGATAAAGAGACAGAAGATGGCTTAAAGCGGTGGTTCGACTCTATCCAAGCGCGCAACACACCTGTAAACGGCCCAATCCTGTGTCAGAAGGCGGAACAGATTGCTTCCCAGCTTGGTCGCTCCGAATTCAAAGCTACAAATGGGTGGTTTAACAGGTGGAAGAAACGCAACGGCTTGGTGAAGCGGGAAGTGCCGGTTAATAAAAACGCCGCTTATTAAAAACACTTTTGTTCGGTCCCAATGTGTTTTTAATAAGCGGCGACTACTGTATATACACAATCGCACGTGCGCAAGGCAGTTTACAACCTTATAGACACGTTCGCGCTAAAAGTAGTTCTCAAATGATTTCCTGAAAATCTCATAGATTAGTTTTATTAGAACACCAAATTTGTGTTTATCTATCGGGATAAATAATTGGAGTGAAATAGAATCGCCTCTTTTTACTCTCAATGGTCTTCTGATCATGTTGAATTTTGATTGGTAGAATCATTGGAATGTGGATTCGAAGTCACGTGACCAACCTGTGTCAGAGATAGTATTACATCTCTGTGTTCAGAATGACAAGCTGACTGACTTACAGACGGTTGGACGGGCGGACTCACACGCACGCACGCACAAACACACAGAGAGAGAGAGAGAAAGAGAGAGAGAGGCAGGCAGGCAGGCAGAGAGGCAGGATAGAATGGCGTAAACACGGGTAGCAAAATATTTGACTGGTCTTCAACCTTCAAGAAACATCTGAGATTGGAAGATTACCTCAGCTGGATAAACATGAAGAAAGTATGTGCTGTACTGGTGCGATTCAGGCTTAATATCGATATCAATATGACGGTTAATAGGAGATACTTTGACGACGAAGATTTCAAATTTACATTTTGTGAAGACACGAAGAATAATAAAGATTTCCGAAGCCAATGTGCAGTATATCACGATTTGCGATAAAAAATACTTAGGACACCTGTTTCCTAAGCTACACAACTTACCGTTGTATTTTGTAATAATGCATGAATACAGGTATAATGCAAGACCAGCTAGTGACACTAGATCTCTCGCTATGTATATCTATTATGCATTCGAAAAGCGCAAGTGTGAACTAGACGAAAGTAGGGGTCCTTTATGATGGGTATTAGGCTATATTGCTATATATGTAGGTCAATATCTGACATTCATCACTATTTTGATGTTAATGTTTTTTCAATGGACTGATGGCCTCGTCAATGAAATGTCAAGTTCAAGTTCTCTCTCTCGCGCGCGCTCGCTCGATTTCTCTGTCTTGATTTTACACAGACCACTGTATCATAGTTGTAGAAAGCTTCTACTACAGCAAGTTGTTTAGCTGAAGGAGGGTAAGAGTCTTTGCAAATGACTGTTGAGAAATAGTTGTACCTGCAACCTGTCCCCGTTCTTGTAATCTTTCCATTTCATTGTCTTTGCGTTCTCTACTAGCAAATAAAGCATCAGTACCTATTTCGAGTGCGACTGTTGTAGAGCAGAGTTTGTAGACCAGTGCACTGAACGCAGGAAATTTCATTTCTCTTCCAGTGAATCTCACAAATAGCTTTATCGTGGAAGTAAGAAAGACCTCTCGATGGAAAAACGTGACGAGGCCGATAATGACAAAACAATCTTTTAAAAAATAGTTTATTGTCCAAATCTTGTAACCAACAAAACTTCAATGCCTGTGTGTTGCCTGAGACAGGTAACGTTTGCACATTTGAAGTAGTCAATAAATAGTGTGAAATTTGTTGAATACACTACAAAGTCGATGTGAGTAAGAAGCAAATACTGCAAATTATTGTGCTTCATGAAACACAAAGGTGAGGCAAAGGTACAGACCCACATTTAACTCATCGTACTCCACAATTAGCACAGTATTCTGAACGAAAATCCACAAGGAAAACAATCTCAACTGTCAACAGTAAAAATGCCATTTGTACAAAGTAACAAAAGCTGGATAAGTATTATAATCAATCGATCGGACAACACAAAATATGTCATTAAGATTGCAAAATTCACTTTAACGATGGACAGAAAACATAATTGGAGGGCGATGGGTATATTTAGACATGCAATGCAAATGTTATGGCCTTTTGTACGCCAATGAATCATTCAGATAATTATATTTTCTATTAATCACACAAGAAACACTCAACCACTCAAATGGAATAAAAGCATTTAACCATGCATTAATTTCTATAAAGTGTTCCAAACTTAAAGTTACAATGAGAAACATTTGGAAGACTGAATTCTGCAGATTAAAATCAAAACACTGAGGTGACGTGCTTTCAGATTGGGGAGATAAAGGGATTCATTTTGTGCCGCAGAGACTACCAGAGTCTGCCACAGAGACTACCAGAGTCTGCCACAGAGACTACCAGATAGTCTGCCACAGAGACTACCAGAGTCTGCCACAGAGACTACCAGATAGTCTGCCACAGAGACTACCACAGTCTGCCACAGAGACTACCAGATAGTCTGCCACAGAGACTACCAGAGTCTGCCACAGAGACTACCAGATAGTCTGCCACAGAGACTACCACAGTCTGCCACAGAGACTACCAGAGTCTGTCACAGAGACTACCACAGTCTGCCACAGAGACTACCACAGTCTGCCACAGAGACTACCAGATAGTCTGCCACAGAGACTACCAGTCTGCCACAGAGACTACCAGATAGTCTGCCACAGAGACTACCAGATAGTCTGCCACAGAGACTACCACAGTCTGCCACAGAGACTACCAGAGTCTGTTACAGAGACTACCAGAGTCTGCCACACAGACTACCACAGTCTGCCACAGAGACTATCAAAGTCTGCCACAGAGACTAACAGAGTCTGCCACAGAAACTACCAGAGTCTGCAACAGAGACTTTCAGAGTCTGCCGCAGAGACTACCAGTCTGCCACAGAGACTACCTGAGTCTGCCACAGAGACTACCTGAGTCTGCCACAGAGACTACCTGAGTCTG
The DNA here is from genome assembly GCA_034096865.1 of Theodoxus fluviatilis. Taxonomy (NCBI): domain Eukaryota; kingdom Metazoa; phylum Mollusca; class Gastropoda; order Cycloneritida; family Neritidae; genus Theodoxus; species Theodoxus fluviatilis. Next base: position 151,307 of record JAWQFJ010001913.1, on the reverse strand, counting down.
CCACAGAGACTACCTGAGTCTGCCACAGAGACTACCAGAGTCTGCCACAGAGACTACCACAGTCTGCCACAGAGACTACCTGAGTCTGCCACAGAGACTACCTGAGTCTGCCACAGAGACTACCAGATAGTCTGCCACAGAGACTACCACAGTCTGCCACAGAGACTACCACAGTCTGCCGCAGAGACTACCAGATAGTCTGACACAGAGACTACCAGATAGTCTGCCACAAAGACTACCATAGTTGCCACAGAGACTACCACAGTCTGCCACAGAGACTACCAGAGTCTGCCACAGAGACTACCAGAGTCTACCGCAGAGACTACCAGAGTCTGCCACAGAGACTACCAGAGTCTGCCACAGAGACTACCAGAGTCTGCAGCAGAGACTACCAGATAGTCTGTCACAGAGACTACCACAGTCTGCCATAGAGACTACCAGATAGTCTGCCACAGAGACTACCAGAGTCTGCCACAGAGACTACCACAGTCTGTCACAGAGACTACCACAGTCTGCCACAGAGACTACCACAGTCTGCCACAGAGACTACCACTGTCTGTTACAGAGACTACCACAGTCTGCCACAGAGACTACCAGAGTCTGTTACAGAGACTACCACAGTCTGCCACAGAGACTACCAGATAGTCTGCCACAGAGACTACCAGATAGTCTGCCACAGAGACCACCACAGTCTGCCACAGAGACTACCAGATAGTCTGCCACAGAGACTACCAGAGTCTGCCACAGAGACTACCAGAGTCTGTCACAGAGACTACCAGAGTCTGCCACAGAGACTACCACAGTCTGCCACAGAGACTACCAGAGTCTGTTGCAGAGACTACCACAGTCTGCCACAGAGACTACCAGAGTCTGTTACAGAGACTACCAGAGTCTGCCACAGAGACTACCAGATAGTCTGCCACAGAGACTACCAGATAGTCTGCCACAGAGACTACCACAGTCTGCCACAGAGACTACCAGATAGTCTGCCACAGAGACTACCAGATAGTCTGCCACAGAGACTACCAGAGTCTGCCACAGAGACTACCAGAGTCTGCCACAGAGACTACCAGAGTCTGCCACAGAGACTACCACAGTCTGCCACAGAGACTACCAGAGTCTGCCACAGAGACTACCAGAGTCTGCCACAGAGACTACCAGAGTCTGCCACAGAGACTACCAGATAGTCTGCCACAGAGACTACCACAGTCTGCCACAGAGACTACCAGAGTCTGCCACAGAGACTACCACAGTCTGCCACAGAGACTACCAGATAGTCTGCCACAGAGACTACCACAGTCTGCCACAGAGACTACCAGAGTCTGCCACAGAGACTACCACAGTCTGCCACAGAGACTACCAGAGTCTGCCACAGAGACTACCACAGTCTGCCACAGAGACTACCAGAGTCTGCCACAGAGACTACCAGAGTCTGCCACAGAGACTACCAGAGTCTGCCACAGAGACTACCACAGTCTGCCACAGAGACTACCAGATAGTCTGCCACAGAGACTACCAGAGTCTGCCACAGAGACTACCAGAGTCTGCCAAAGAGACTACCAGAGTCTGCCACAGAGACTACCACAGTCTGCCACAGAGACTACCAGAGTCTGCCACAGAGACTACCACAGTCTGCCACAGAGACTACCAGAGTCTGCCACAGAGACTACCTCAGTCTGCCACAGAGACTACCAGAGTCTGCCACAGAAACTACCAGAGTCTGCCACAGAGACTACCAGAGAGTCTGCCACAGAGACTACCTCAGTCTGCCACAGAGACTACCAGAGTCTGCCACAGAGACTACCAGTCTGCCACAGAGACTACCAGAGAGTCTGCCACAGAGACTACCAGATAGTCTGCCACAGAGACTTCCAGAGACTGCCACAGAAACTACCAGAGTCTGCCACAGAGACTACCTCAGTCTGCCACAGAGACTACCAGAGTCTGCCACAGAGACTACCATAGTCTGCCACAGAAACTACCAGAGTTTGCCACAGAAACTGCCATAGTCTGCCACAGAAACTACCAGAGTCTGCCACAGAGACTACCACAGTCTGCCACAGAGACTACCACAGTCTGCCACAGAAACTACCACAGTCTGCCACAGACTACCAGAGAGTCTGCCACAGAGACTACCATAGTCTGCCACAGAAACTACCAGAGTCTGCCACAGAGACTACCACAGTCTGCCACAGAGACTACCACAGTCTGCCACAGAGACTACCACAGTCTGCCACAGAGACTACCAGATAGTCTGCCACAGAAACTATCAGCGTCTGCCACAGAGACTACCAGATAGTCTGCCACAGAAACTACCAGAGTCTGCCACAGAGACTACCACAGTCTGCCACAGAGACTACCAGATAGTCTGCCACAGAAACTACCAGAATCTGCCACAGAGACTACCACAGTCTGCCACAGAGACTGCCAGATAGTCTGTCACAGAAACTACCAGAGTCTGCCACAGAGACTACCAGACAGTCTGCCACAGAGACTACCAGAGTCTGCCACAGAGACTACCAGATAATCTCCCACAGAGACTACCACAGAGTCTGCCACAGAGACTACCAGACAGTCTGCCACAGACTACCAGAGAGTCTGCCACAGAGACTACCAGATAGTCTGCCACAGAGACTACCAGGGTCGGCCACAGAAACTAGCAGAGTCTGCCACAAAGACTATCAGAGTCTGCCACAGAGACTACCAGATAATCTGCCACAGAGACTATCAGAGTCTGACACAGAGACTATCACAGTCTGCCACAGAGACTACCACAGTCTGCCACAGAGACTACCACAGTCTGCCACAGAGACTACCACAGTCTGCCACAGAAACTACCAGAGTCTGCCACAGAGACTACCACAGTCTGCCACAGAGACTACCAGAGAGTCTGCCACAGAGACTACCACAGTCTGCCAAGGAGACTACCAGAGTCTGCCACAGAGACTACCACAGACTGCCACAAAGACTATCAAAGTGTGCCACAGAGACTACCAAAGTCTGCCACAGAGACTACCAGAATCTGCCACAGAGACTACCAGAGTCTGCCACAGAGACTACCAGATAGTCTGCCACAGAGACTACCACAGTCTGCCACAGAGACTACCAGAGTCTGCCACAGAAACTACCAGAGTCTGCCACAGAGACAACCACAGTCTGCCACAAAGACTACCAGAGTCTGCCACAGAGACTACCACAGTCTGCCACAGAGACTACCACAGTCTGCCACAGAGACTACCAGAGGCTGCCACAGATACTACCACTGTCTGCCACAAAGACTACCAGAGTCTGCCACAGAGACTACCACAGTCTGCCACAGAGACTACCAGAGTCTGCCACAGAGACTACCACAGTCTGCCACAGAGACTACCAGATAGTCTGCCACAGAGACTACCAGAGTCTGCCACAGAGACTACCAGAGTCTGCCACAGAGACTACCAGAGTCTGCCACAGAGACTACCACAGTCTGCCACAAAGACTACCAGAGTCTGCCACAGAGACTACCAGAGTCTGCCACAGAGACTACCACAGTCTGCCACAGAGACTACCACAGTCTGCCACAGAGACTACCACAGTCTGCCACAGAGACTACCACAGTCTGCCACAGAGACTACCACAGTCTGCCACAAAGACTACCAGAGTCTGCCACAGAGACTACCACAGTCTGCCACAGAGACTACCACAGTCTGCCACAGAGACTACCACAGTCTGCCACAGAGACTACCACAGTCTGCCACAGAGACTACCACAGTCTGCCACAGAGACTACCACAGTCTGCCACAGAGACTACCAGAGTCTGCCACAGAGACTACCAGAGTCTGCCACAGAGACTACCAGAGTCTGCCACAGAAGACTACCAGAGTCTGCCACAGAGACTACCAGAGTCTGCCACAGAGACTACCAGAGTCTGCCACAGAGACTACCAGAGTCTGCCACAGAGACTACCACAGTCTGCCACAGAGACTACCACAGTCTGCCACAGAGACTACCACAGTCTGCCACAGAGACTACCACAGTCTGACACAGAGACTACCACAGTCTGCCACAGAGACTACCACAGTCTGCCACAGAGACTACCACAGTCTGCCACAGAGACTACCAGAGTCTGCCACAGAGACTACCACAGTCTGCCACAGAGACTACCACAGTCTGCCACAGAGACTACCACAGTATGCCACAAAGACTACCACAGTCTGCCACAGAGACTACCAGAGTCTGCCACAAAGACTACCAGAGTCTGCCACAGAAACTACCAGAGTCTGCCACAGAGACTACCAGAGTCTGCCACAAAGACTACCAGAGTCTGCCACAGAGACTACCAGATAGTCTGCCACAGAGACTACCACAGTCTGCCACAGAGACTACCAGAGTCTGCCACAGAAACTACCAGAGTCTGACACAGAGACTACCAGAGTCTGCCACAGAGACTACCACAGTCTGCCACAAAGACTACCAGAGTCTGACACAGAGACTACCACAGTCTGCCACAGAGACTACCAGAGTCTGCCACAGAGACTACCACAGTCTGCCACAGAGACTACCAGAGTCTGCCACAGAGACTACCACAGTCTGCCACAAAGACTACCAGAGTCAGACACAGAGACTACCACAGTCTGCCACAGAGACTACCAGAGTCTGCCACAGAGACTACCAGAGTCTTCCACAGAAACTACCACAGTCTGCCACAGAGACTACCAGAGTCTGCCACAGAGACTACCAGAGTCTGCCACAAAGACTACCAGATAATCTCCCACAGAGACTACCGGAGTCTGACACAGAGACTACCACAGTCTGCCACAAAGACTACCAGAGTCTGCCGCAAAGACTACCAGATAGTCTGCCACAGAAACTTCCAGAGTCTGCCACAGAGACTACCAGAGTCTGCCACAGAGACTACCACAGTCTGCCACAGAGACTACCACAGTCTGCCACAGAGACTACCACAGTCTGCCACAGAGACTACCACAGTCTGCCACAGAGACTACCACAGTCTCCCACAGAAACTACCACAGTCTGCCACAGAAACTACCAGAGTCTGCCACAAAGACTACCAGAGTCTGCCACAGAGACTACCACAGTCTGCCACAGAGACTACCACAGTCTGCCACAGAGACTATCAAAGTCTGCCACAGAGACTACCACAGTCTGCCACAGAAACTACCAGAGTCTGCCACAGAGACTACCAGATAGTCTGCCACAGAGACTACCAGAGTCTGCCACAGAGACTACCAGATAGTCTGCCACAGAGACTACCAGAGTCTGCCACAGAGACTACCACAGTCTGCCACAGAGACTACCACAGTCTGCCGCAAAGACTACCAGATAGTCTGCCACATGGGATGTGCATATATATTGTAAATTTGATTCGTGACTGTTGTACTCTCACTAGTGCTTTCTCCTTCCTCACTTCATGTCTGTCGCTCATATTTCATTTATGGTTAGATTCATCGATACCATGGCATTACTTGATACAAGTGAATATAATGTATAATGCATGTGTATATACCTGAATACAGCGAGACAAAAACGTAACCCGGCCGACGACAAAAATGAGTGAAAACAGTGTTGATGTGGCTACGTGATGACGTGCAACACGAAAGTGAGATCGTTACAAGCATTGTTTGCAAACTGAACATCATGTAGCAAAGTGGTGGGGAACGTTTCTGGTGGGATTTGCCACTGACTTTAAATAGCATGGACTCTAAAGGTCTATAGTGTTTTGGCTGTTAGATTTTCAGAACAACTCCTATACGTGTGAAAGGATACTCTCAAATCTAGATGTAATCGACCCTTTATTACTATGCTTCATATTATCCAAGGGGTTTAATCATAAGTGAGGATGAAGAACATTCATCACCGACATTCCTTGGACAAGTACACATTCATACAGACGACGTTATTTAGAGTTGTGAAGGAGAAAAGGCCGATGACGAATGATGTTTACGAGTGCGGTGAGAGGGGCAAGAGTATGAATGAAGACTTGGAAGTGGAGGTCGAGGGTCAGTGTGCCTTCTTCCTTTTCAGTGCACAGAGGTGCAGGCAAGAGGCTTGTTAAGGAGGCGCAGCGATGCAAAGCGCTGCTCAGCGCTGCATGTGATTCACTCTTGAACAGCAATTTTGGGGCGTGATTCACTCAGCGCTGAGCAGCGCTTTGCATCACCGATCCGACGTGATTCAGACGATTTTGCATCATTTTCAAAATGGCGTCTTCGATCCCGCACTGGCCGTCGATGCGTAAAATAACCCTCAGAGACATCATTTTGGGACTGGAACGGGCTTTATTTGCCCCAAGCGCCCTGTATGCGCGAGTAATGGCAAGTAAGGATGACACAGTAGTGGACTTTATTCATGCAGAATACATTTAAACGTGCATAAACGATGTCTGTGGCAAAGAAAACACTTTCTTCGCGTCTATCAACACAACATGGGGCGCAGAAGATTTTCTCCCCTTTAACAAGTGAAGCACTGCACAAAATCTGTAGGTGTTCAGGAGAGGCAAAGAGCGCTCAATTGCCAACATGAAGCGCTCATACAGCGCTTTGTACTCCTGAACAAGCCTAAGATGAAACATGTGTGACTCGACGCGACATGCTGACATGAAAGTTGTCAGTCAAACGATTGGAAGAAAGAAGCACTGCTGACTTGGAAAAGACGCACATACATGACAGTTGTCAGTCAAACGATTGGAAGAAAGAAGGATTGCTGACTTGGAAAAGACGCACATACATGAAAGTTGTCAGTCAAACGATTGGAAGAAAGAAGCACTGCTGACTTGGAAAAGACGCAAATACATGACAGTTGTCAGTCAAACAATTGGAAGAAAGAAGCACTGCTGACTTTATGAATTAAACAATTGCGACATGCTGACATGAAAGTTGTCAGTCAAACGATTGGAAGAAAGAAGGATTGCTGACTTGGAAAAGACGCACATACATGAAAGTTGTCAGTCAAACTATTGGAAGAAAGAAGCCCTGCTGACTTGGAAAAGACGCACATACATGACAGTTGTCAGTCAAACGATTTGAAGAAAGAAGGATTGTTGACTTTTTTTTAAATTGCGACGTTTTGACACGAAAGTTGTCGGTTTAAAAACCGTCCATTTCACTTCTGCACCTGTACAATCACGACGACACAGTCAAACGATTGGAAAAAATGGAGGGCCCACTTGGATGAAAAAAAGTATATTTCACTTCTGTACCTGTACAATCATGATGACAGGGAATCTTACAGAAGCGTCGACGATTGAGGGTGACGAGTGAATCCCATTAAGAAC
>JAWQFJ010001913.1:136534-139034 GCA_034096865.1 Theodoxus fluviatilis | reverse complement strand
TTCGTCCACGAAGAGATAGTCTTCCCCGTCACAATTTCCGTGCTGGCACCGTCGTTGTGGATCTCGGAACGAAATTCTATCATGAGCTGCCGTGTGACGATGGACCATGAACCTCCAGTTTCCAAGCCCAGGATGTGAAGTGACTCGGACAGAACCCAGACTATATATATATTCTCCTCTGCATGTTATTCACGGTGACAACACACTGTTATTTTTGGCGTCGACGGGAACTGAGTTCACGATGTTCGCCCCAAGGTAAATATCCTGGACAGGAACGCTGTGTAGATCCGCGGATTTCTTCAGACGGAGCTGCGGTGGCCTTAGTTAAATTAATGAAGGGAGAACTCCTGACGTGCTACAAACGTGCCGTCTACGTCACGCACTCCAACGAATGGGAAGGCAGGCGCGTACGCTGGTGAGTCACGGGGAAAGGCGCAGACGACATGGGGGACTTGTAGGTTTGTCGAGGCTGGCGGCAGCCCTTACGTAGTAGTCCACAAAGGAAAGCTGTTGATTGGCTGTTCGACTGGTCTTCGTTACGTCATGTCTGGGAGTCCCCCGCCAGTGCCAGACTCGCTTTGACTGATGAGAGAGCACTTTAAGACAGCAGCGTCACCGCTGGCGACAGACTACTATGCTAACAAGGACCTACGGAACACAATATCAGGAAGTATTTGCTGCAAGCTTTTTACACTGGAGATGACCAGGCGCTAGCTACGTTTGGAAATGCTTCTCCTTGTCTCGCTCACCATGGATTTTCCCATACCAAAGATGACGCGGTTTCAATCCTTCAAGTTGACGCACCAAAGATAGGAGGCATTTCCCACACATCAGCCACGCGAGTGTCGATCCCAGATATATTGTGGACAAGGAATCGATACTCTTCTTCCTTGGCAAACTGCTAAGACGGCATCAAAACACTAACTGTTGCCGATCTAATTTACAAATTCCTTTACCACAAAAAAGAGAATCCGGATTTGTATTCCTGTCAAAGTATGGAAGCAGGCGTGCTTGTGAAGCTGTCAGAAGAAACTCTTGGGAGACAGAGGAGACGATACTGTTGAAGATGCAGCCCAAAGGTTTCCTCTGAAAGTGCACATAAAAGCAATTTGGTTATGGTAGCCTATAGTCTGCAGACCGTTTCTTGTAGTTGATCTCTAGAGGCACTTGAAAAGTATAAATAATATGGCAGTACTATGGCAGCAATCATTAATTAAACCTGCTGATTGTGTATGATGTTTGTGCGTTTCTGCGCACGCTTGTGTGTGTGTGAGTGCGTGCGTGCGTGCGTGCGCGCGCACATGCCTCTATGTGTGTGCGCACGCGCGTGCGTAGATATGTGTATGTGGCTGTGTCAGTCCATGCGCGCGCCCATTTGTGTGTGTTTCGCGTGGTGTGTGTGTGCGCGGGCGTTCGTGCGTGTGTGTGTGTGTGTGTGTGTGTGCGTGCGTAAACGAGTGTGTGTCTGTTTATGTGTGTATGTGTGTGTGCACACTTGTTTATATGAGGGTATGTGTGTGTGGGGGGTGTGTGTGTGTGTATGTGTATGTGTGTGTATGGGCGTATGCGTGCGTGCGTGTGGATGTTTGTGTATGTGTGATTGTGCTTGTGTGTGAGTGTGTGTGTGTGTGTGTGTGAGAGAGAGAGAGAGAGAGAGAGAGAGAGAGAGAGAGAGAGAGAGAGAGAGAGAGAGAGAGAGAGAGAGAGAGAGAGAGTGAAAGCCAATTTGGTTTTTACAAAATAAGCTAAACCAATTTTTTAAAGAATATGTGTAGTATTAGAATCAAGCTCCCTTTGTAAGCGGCATCCCGTGACGAAAATGCATACATGCAGTTCATAGACGAACGCATAATGTGCACAATTTCATTCAAACATACAGGGGCGTATGGGTAAAACTTTACAGAACAAATCATGTTGGCGCCTAGTTGGACACTTGCCATTCAGGACATTTTCAAGATATCTGGGTATTGCAGCGGTGTGAACTGGCATAATTGTTTGCAAACAAACAAGTGCTTCATCTGCTGTCCTTTTTAGTAAGCAGCATGCATGTATTAAATCGATTACCTGTATCACGCTAGTTATCAGCCACATATTAAAAATGTATATAATAAGAGTTGCTTTCTGTGTAACGTCAAGTTGTGGTTGTTAACCATGTAACTTTTCTCAGTTTTTTCCTTTGGATATCTGGCACTGTTTATTTTTTAGTAGCACGTTTTACAGTCTTCTACGTCGCAAATTTTCCTATCAGTTGATCCCAGTTGACAATGCCTACTAAACAGAAAGTCACAGTAGCACACTTGCAAAACCAATATTTAGTGTAGTAATAGTCTTTTTATGTTGTTGTTGTTTTTTGTTTATCTGCAGGACTAAACACTAACAGTCTTACACGCCGAGAGTCAGACCGAGGGCTGCTTGAGCTCAAAAGCAAGCACCTGCATTCCGGGTTCGTGTTTTTTTTCCCTTTCAATTTTGATCACGCCGCGTCACAAAGCAAGTTAGT
>JAWQFJ010001913.1:131534-134034 GCA_034096865.1 Theodoxus fluviatilis | reverse complement strand
TGCGAGGGTTTGCGTCCCAACTTTAGCGGAAGCTGTAGTGGTTTGCTCACGCTGTCCGTGGATCTCCCTCAGTTGCGGACGTCATAAAAAGTTGTCCACATAAGTAATGTTTTTGTGACAAGAATGGCATAAACATTGTTACATAAAGACGAGGAAAATCCGTCATTTCTTAAATAAAGAGAGACAATGACGCGAGAGATAAAAAGAAGGAAAAAGGGGGAGGGGGAGGGGGAGGGGGAGGGGGAGGGGAGGAGGGGTTGTGATGCAAAAATACAGGACATACGTTGGTTGATAGACGCTGCAGCTGTACTCAAGAAGAGTTAGGGGACCTGGGCACGTAGGAGCGTGTTGAAACCAGGGATTATTACACAACTCGTCTGTTGCTTTTCGTTGCTGAAATAAGAATCACATCAAGTACTTTCAGCTTATTGCCCTGACGATAAAAGAGGTTTCAATCGAAAGTTTTAGAATTAGAAATGTAACAACTCGGTTTTCTGGTTCAAGTTTACCAATGGACGTGTAGTGTTAAATGTCCGATAATTCCTTCTTCAAAAGGACAGTGATGATCCTTGTGCTTTCTGTGCTGCTACATCTGATTGGCACAGCCAGTCCAAAGAACCAGTCAGTATGACAACGAGAACTGTCCTACATATTCTGAGCTATCAATTGATCCAAAAGGTGAGTGACTCTCCGACACAAAATTACTTCTTGATGACTCAGATTTTTCCCGTCCCTGAGGGATATGGGGCTACCAGGATCTGATGATCTTCATGTGATGTAACCCTGCGTGTGCGTGAATGATTTTGAATGTACATGTTTAAAGTGAACATCCGTGATGCACTTTCCCCTCTGTGTGAGTTTTGCTTCAACGTCTGCATGGCGTGCAAAAATAGAGAGAGAAAAATCGTCTCAAAAGCACAGAGAGAGTTTAGGCACCTTTATTTTAATGCAACATAGTGCCCTTATCGTGATGGCTATTTTGAATTGGGTAAATAACGGCTGACCAATGGAGAAAACTCAGAAAAGTTTGGCTGGGAGAGTATGCTCTATGAATACGTTAAACATGACTGATCTGTTGACAGTGTATCACTCGTGTGGGGAGAAAATACAGATTTTTCACAGAGATTTTCCATCCTGTTTCGGTAGAATAAATTCTAGTTTTTGCAGAATAAGCACAGAAAACGACCGAATTTCACAAAAATGCGATGTTGTGGGATGAAAAAATGGACGGAGGTTCCAAATCTAGCAAAATCTAAAAATTGACATATGTAACTCAATCCTTTCGCTGTACGTGTGTTTGGCTGACATGAAAATTAATTAATTAATCTCATTTAATAAGGTTAGGGGACTCCCGTCTCATTTTGAAGAGGAGGGTCATTTCATAAAATGGACATGTGCTGTTTCCATATTCACTTGGAGATTACTTCCATGTTGTCTTTCAGTTGTCTGACGAGAAACGTCTGTCCCGATTGTGAGTAGCTTTCTCCTCCTTTCAAACCTTGCCATTCGATAATCCATCGTGTGAACACGGTGCATCGACATTGACTGAGATGTTAAAACTGGAGCTGTCCAGCGGATGCCAGGGTAATTTCGCATTAGCCTCTCTCCATTATTCATTCATCCTCACTGGTGGCCTCCTAGAGAATATGAGTATCAACAGATGATTAGTACAACAGTGGTAATATTAGGCCTGTTTTACCTGAACACTAGTTCACTGTCTTATACAAGCTTGCTTTGACCCTTTTTCGTTCTGATGTCCGCCTCCACTGTTGCATCCTCCCGTTAATCCTACTTCCTAAACAGAAAATCCTGCTTAATATGCTTGCAAAACATAAAGTTCCTTCTTTCTCAATGAACGACTTTTGAAAGTCCATTATTTCTTTTTTCTTGCATCTTGTGTCTCAAAACCATTTCCTTTCTTTTTTCAGGCACAATGAGCAAGTTTGTGCAGACGTCAGCTCGGGCAACTCCAGACAAAGCCCACTCTCAGCTCGTGCGCACTGCATCACGGGAAGGAGAGACAGACGGAAAGCCTGCAGTGAGGTTCAGATTTCAAAGCGCGACAACTCTATTCAAGCTGTACCAGAGTGTTCTGATTGGTCGACACTTACAGAGAGGCGGGAGAGGAAGTGACTGCCACACAGGCGTGTCCTGTGACCACAACACAGCTCGCCAGTCACGCACGCTTGCGTAAGACGTAAATCACTCGTGTTCGGCACTGCAGACAAGCAGGGAGCTGCCAGACTGGGCGCGAAGTGCGAAGCAGCTACGACCGAATTAATGCATCTCGCCAGTTTCAGCGACTGCAGCTCGATGGACTTTTATTGTACAAGTGTATACCCTCGTTAAAAAAATTAATTGAATTGAATTGAATTGAAATGTCTTTCTCATTGGTTGAAATGTCTCTTAAACGTGCTGCAGAAGCGTTCCGCGGCAGCAGTCACCCAAAGAGCCTTACCGAGAAGTACCAACAGGGAGAACGGTCTTGAGTCTATTTCGC
>JAWQFJ010001913.1:95053-116503 GCA_034096865.1 Theodoxus fluviatilis | reverse complement strand
CCACCACGACAACAGTCAGGATCTGGCGCGACATGAATAATTACTAAATTTAGCCATCCTTAATATTCATGACGCATACTTAATATTGATGATCTAAGCGGAAATCGCGAGCTTTCTGCGCATGTGTAGTATGTATGGGTGAGCTCTATAAAACATTTTGGAGTAAATTCGCTCTGAAGTTCGATGTTTTTTGTGTCAAGTTATGTCAGAAGACATCGATGAGCGTGTAATAGAGTTCGAGCCTTTCACGCTAGAGGATGTTGCCGAGGCAGAAGCAGTGATTTTGATCGCGGGAAGATGTCGAACCGGATAGCAAAGAACGTACGGAGTTGATCTGTCCGCATCAAGCAGTGCATCGGAGCGATCATCATCAAGTATATCAAGACGTGCATCAGGAAGCGTATCACGCTCTTTCCGACAGCAGGCTTTCGAAGGTGCTTGGCTTCCTCCCTTCCGTCAGACTACTGGCCGTCTTGTTCACAATCACACTGACAGCGACGATGCCAACAAGATTTGTGCTTACTTCTTCGATGACGATGTATTCGGACTAATGACCGAACAAACAATCAGGTATGCGTCGCAGTATTTCTCAGCCCATCCAGTCGACCAACTCGCGCCTCACTCCCGGTTTCGAGATTGGAGATTTTGAACCTGCTGTATAGATTTTTGCTTGATTTCCTAGAGAGTTTCAACCTGCTATGGATACTCACACTGCATGTTGCCTTGGGTAGAAGCTGTGTGTGTGTGTGTGCATGTGTGTGTGTGTGTGTGTGTGTGTGATTTTCCAGTCTCAGCCATTTTTATTAGTATGTCATTGTACCTGTAGTACTTAACATGTAGATATTCCAGTTTGTGGATGTGTAAGTAGTTATGCTAATAATTCCTCATGAAAATCTTTTGCTTTCAACAAGGTTAGAGTGATTGTTTTAGGCATTCTGATCAGCCTCTTCCCCACTCCCAACCACACCCCTACTCCATGATCACAGCAAGTACGTGGTGACTTTTTAGATGCATGTAACTTGTAAGGATTTGAGGCCTTTTTTGTCATTCTTTTTACTAGGTAACCTATCAGAAATCAAGCCTATCGCAGGTTTGGCCTGAGAGCGTGCCTGTATTTTGGATGAGAAGGCGAGATGTCCCTACCTACCCTTGACAAGCAGCCACTGGAGTATGTCACGGGCTACCTTTCGCCACTCTCTTACCTCTACCAACTGCCGAATGCCTGCAAGGTAGTGTTTCATTGTTAACCCGTTATCTGTCAGTTGTGGTAACCCCCACACCCCTTTCCCATGGTTTGAGCTGGAAGTTGCAGTCTTATAACTTTAGATGTTACCACAGGTGAGTGTGACATTTTTTAAATCCTAAGACCACAGGGCGCAATTTCGCTAGTAATCCATTGGAATCTATGAACAGAATGTTTTTGTAGGCTATGCATCAGTAAACCTACTAGTACTAGTACTACCTAACACATCTACTATTCACAGTTCACAGTAATTTATTCCGCCAAGTGACATCATTTTAAAAAACGAGCACGAGGAAAACTAAGTGATCAAGGCTAAAAGAAACAATACAAAAAAGCCAAACACACGCATCACTTACACACCCTAAGTTCTAACACGCCGTTTATACAAAAAAACATATGGACATTTCCTCATGTACCTCACTCACGCCACAAACGCAGCTGCACACAGACAAGAGATAAGACTGCACCTGAAACCAAAAGGATTAACTGGTAAATGGGGCAATATACAATGAACATTTAAAGTTACTATTTAAGAACTTATGACAAAAGAGGTACAAACTAAGAATAATCCCCCCCCCCCTTTTAAGTGACTGATGAGTACATAAAGACAATACATAATACATATGGACAGAGACACGACCACTAAGACGTACCCCCCCATCCCCCCCCCCCTCCCCCGGTCACCACAGACCACAGAAAAGAATACAATGGAACAAAACAAAAACAACCCTGCAAAAGTGAAAGCTACAAGAAGACCAACTCCCCCCCCCCCCCCACCACCACCACCACACTCAGTAGCAGTCCGTATATACCAGAGGAAGCAAAAATTTAATGAGAAAGTGTCACTGTCACAGATGCAGAGAAGCTTAAGCAATCAAGTTGTTTCAAGGCTAAAAATTACTTGCATATATATTAATATGTGGGTAGCCAGGACATTATTAGTCCGCTGCTGGCTTTTATTTTTGACAGATTAACCCTTGACCACCTGAATCGACCAATGTGGCCCGGCAGGTGCCCTTTGTGTTTTCCAAGTTACCTGCTGAACATTGTACCGCATACATATTGTTTTGGTTTCATGAGTTCAAAGACTGTTTAGCGCATAGTTTCAATCTTTCCAGTGGTATATGTAAACAGTTGCAATCAACCCTTTCACCATTGGCTGTCTGGGACCGCAGTTGGTTAAATTCGGATGCTTCAATGGAGAGCACACCCCCACCCACCCCCCCACCCACCCCCCAGCAGTAGTTTCAATCGAACGCAACATTGAGAGCACTCACATATCCTGAAAAAATGGAATATGCGACCAACGCCATAGGTGTACACAGTTCCCGGACTTAGGTTGACGCCATGATTCGTTGAGTGTGACCCTGTCACGCAGTCGCAATCCGAAATGGAACCCCACAGCATCATGTCAACATCATCCTCATCCTCATTGCAGGGAAGAGCGCCACAGGTCTATGAGGAGGAGCAGACCCGTTGTCCTCAGAGGGCATACCGTCAGCACGGCCAATCCATCAACCCATCCAACTTCATGCAGCCGGCACACTCCCTCACAGAGCTGACCGCAGACAAGAATGTGTTCAAGCTGCTGCATGCCTCTTTCATGTGGATCCTCAAAGCCTGCGGCAACCGACTGTTGGAAACGCTGCTTGAAGGGCTTCCCGCCCCTCATTGACATGGAGAAGCAGGAAGGTGAGAGATCTAATGAAGCAGGAACTAAACTTGCTATTGCTGTACTAGGATGTGGCTGCTTCCCACTACTGTGGAAATCACAGTAAGAGTTGTGCCCTTTATAAACAAAAAGTCTATATTTCCTGTTAAGGCTCCTACACACGTATTGTTTTTCAAGCCGGTTTTGCTCCCGATCCGGCTGACCGTGCGTGTAAAAAGCGGGTTGACAGCCACACGCAACGATTACACCCACACCGCGAACTCAGCAAGGTCAGAATTCAGAATCTGCATTCGATTTGTAAAATATCTGGATCTGGATTAGGAGCTTTCACGACCTATTGATGCATTCAGCATACAGCTTTGATAAATGAATGCTGTTCATGGTTTACATTTTCTTTGGAAGGGTTTCTATTATCCCCCAAAATCAGCCTTTTCTGTGCGAACATGCACGCAACGAAAGCCGCTGACAGTTCGCGTGAAGGTGCATTGACCCGCATTTCCAATTTTACAATGTAGGAGCTTTCACAACCTATTGATGCATTCAACATACAGCTTTGATAAATTAATGCTGTTCATGGCATACATTTTCTTTGGATGGGGTTTTAGTATCAATACAGCGTTTTCTGTGAAGAACACGCAACAATAATAAGCAGAGGAGCCGTGGCGATCGACACATTCTTCGCCGTGTAGATCTGCATCGACCTGCATTGCGAATTGTAAAATGCAGAACTTTCACAACCTATTGATGCATTCAACATACAGCTTTGATAAATTAATGCTGTTCATGGCTTACATTTTCTTTGGATGGGGTTTTAGTATCAATACAGCGTTTTCTGTGCGAACATGCACGCAACAAAAGCCACTGACAGATTTCGCGTGAAGGTGCATTGACCCGCATTTCCAATTTTACAATGTAGGGGCTTTCACAACTTATTGATGCATTCAGCATACAGCTTTGATAAATTAATGCTGTTCATGGGTTACATTTTCTTTGGATGGGGTTTTAGTATCCCCATATACACCTTTTTCTGTCAGAAGCGACGACAAGGGTAAGCCATTAAAATTGGCGACTAGTCGCCACAACGCAAGATCTCGCGTTGCCGGGCATATGAATCGGTCCGGACGGGGTCGGGAGAATAGAGCCAGCCCTAGTCACAAGAACCGTGCCGGATTAGTCAACGGTTTCTATTCTTGACCGGATTGGCAGCAAAACCGGGGGACAACCGGTACGTGTGTAGGCGCCTTTAGTGTTTCAAGATGCCAAAGTCACCATCTACACATTATGCATCCTGTAGTCTGAAACAGTTGAAAGAATTTTTAAGGAGAAGAATGGAAAATTGCCTGAACACTAATATGAACTCATTCAAAACTGTGTAATTGATACAAAAAATGGATTAACAGTTGCCAGTTCTGAGTCACTGAAATAATTCTCCTTGGTGACAACAGTAGCAGACTAATTGCATTGGAAAGCAATTATTCATGTCTTGCAAAGTTCAGGATTGTTGAGGAATAAATGTCCCCCCCCCCCAGCAGATTTCATCCACGAATAGGGAACAACACAACAGCCTGTCATGCAATCATGGCATCACTAAGTCAGTTAGAGTTGTGAATAAGTGTGCACAGACAGAGAACGTTATGTTACTAGAAAACATGAATGCCAAAAGGTCAGTAAGGGAGGTAATTTCACACACACACACACACACACACACACACACACACACACACACACACACACACACACAATTATTCTTAAATCTCAGTTGACTGTAGAAAATACACAAATACATCAGCGAGAGTCACAGAGGTGTATGAAGCTCATTTTTTTAATCACCACCTCTGAAATAGTAAGATTTATGACTTTGAAACATGTAAAACTTGAGGCTTTTGAAATAGTATTAGTTTAATCATGACTTCGTAGAATTGAAAAAAATACCCTCATTTGGCCCAAATTTATGAAAATACTTCAAATGTGAATGTAGTTATAAGATGATTGGTGAAATGTACGTGCAGGTGCCTAAATGCTGTAGCATTCAGACATTGCAGTGTATGGGTTTGAATATGCCAAGCAAGCAGAAGATGTCATGAAAAAAATTACATGTGATCTTAGCAAGATAGAGATCACATTTTCATGGTACTGAGTATTGGACAACAGGAGGACACCATCTTCTGGACTAAGTCTTTAGGGAACTACAGCACAGCTTTGCATATGGCGGTTTTCATGTTACGTGTGTGGAGTCTGCATTCTCTGGTATTCCTGGCTGAGCGAAATGGTGTGTGTTGCAGAGACGGAGGAGGGCTTCATGAAGCTCTTCTCCAAGAAGGTGGAGGAAGATGGCATTGCCTGTCCCCTCTCTGCCAGTAAAGAGGCCGTGGTGGAGGAGGAGCGGGAGGACGCAATGGAGAATGTGGGAACACGGTCCATCAAAACTCTGCGCCAGCTCCGACAGGTACGCTGCTGTTGTGCATTTATTCGTCTTTAGCATCTCTATATTTAGCATCTCTCCTTACATTGGCGCACAGAGGGATGGTGTGCTTGAATTTAGCGTGGCATTGTCAAAAAGTACAGAATGTTCTTCTAACAGTCTTCCAAGAGCATAAATACATAGCCAGTCATATGAACGTTGTCATGAGCATGTATACATCTATTTAATGTATGAACTAAAATTTTATACTGTCTTGATATTCCTTTCTCTTCTATTCCCCTGTGGAAACGGGGTAATAGTTGACTCACCTTGTCTTTCTACGCAATTCGTAAGAGGCAAATAACTAGGGACACCATGTTTGTGTGTACTCCAAACGGTTCTAGTGATTTTTGTGCTTGGTGGCCTTACATAGACCACAAAAGCTGATAGGCCATAAAACACCATCCATCCATACATCCATCCATCCTTTCTCTTCTAACTGATTTTATTTCTCTGTCATGACACATTTTCTCTTGCTTTTCATCTCATCCATTTTCTGCTTATTTCAAATGAAGTAGTCAATCTGTCTGTGTATGATGCAAAGGAGTTTCAAAAGGTTTTAATTCTGTTTTCGTGGGTGTGCAGTTTTGATGCATGCTTTCCCAAGTCACCAATCGGCTTTCCTTTACGTTATCTCTCTCTCTCTCTCTCTCTCTCTCACTTGGTGTCCAGAACCTGCTCCCCAGGGGTTGCTGCCGGGTGATCAGCTACAGCTCAGTCTACGTGGATTCCTGGCGCTGCAACTTCCTGGGACTGGCACCAGAAGTCACTCTGCCTCACCACACCCAAGACAACGAGTTCTTTGTGCTGCTGGAACTGGTGCCACATGGGCAGGAGGTCTACCCTGTGGAGGAACCAGAGTCCATTGGCTCGGACAAGTCAGAGACAGAGGGAACCTTTGGTGGCTGGGTCTTTCACATGAGCAGCTCGGTCACCATTGCTGAAAAAGGTAAGAAGGAAGGAAAAACAGGCAGACACAAATACACACACACACACACACACACACACTCTCTCTCTCACACATGCACATACATACACACACACATACACACATGTACACACCCATTTACACACTCATACACAGGCACAGTCACACACACACACATGCATGTTGAGAGTTGCTTTACTTTCTGTTGAATGAATACATAAGTACATCGTTTATTGTAGAAAATCAAAAAGAGACAATAATATGATGCAAAAGTTTTACACCTACGAGGCACCTTGTTCATCTCAGATGGAGCTAGGGCACTGTAGGTTTACCCAGACTTGATTGAGAGAAGAAAGTGGATTGTTATGCATTGTGGTTATTTGCCTGCAGGTCTCTTGGTCCTGTCCAAGATGGAGCTGGCCTTGAGGAACCAGTTCTAATGCTGTTTCTTGATAACTTTGTCTGTGAAAAGTTCAAGGTAGACTATTATATTTCACCTCACTCCACCATTCACCTTACTGTCTGTTGCAGTAAAGTGAAAGTCCTGTTCACCTTCACCGTCCAAGGCAGGAGGGAACAGATCGGAGGAGGACACTCGCTGCAGACTGTCGGGGCCCAAGAAGAAGACAAGCAGCTGATAAAGTTTTGGATGATGGGACTGAGTGTCCAGTACTGCACTCACATCCTGGCCGCCTCCAACCCCCAGAGCCCCTCATGACCCCTGGTGACGGGCTGTGAGGGCGGCCTGTAGAACTCGCTGTGTGATGCTTCCTGCCTGACTTGCTTTGCTGAGTGTTGTCACCCCCAGCATTTTCCCTCATTTAGATTCTGTGATGATTCATTGATTTTCCTAGAGATCAGACTGCTGTTGCATTGATGTGTGAGAAGACAAGGACAGGAATTCTGGGAGATTTGTTTTTATGGACCTATCATGTCACTCTGATGCTTTGGTAGCAAGTCTCCATGTGGGTAAGCAGGAGTGACAGGCCTGTGCCCGGCATCCACTTAGATCTGATGAAGTCACTGGTGAGGAAGGGTTTCTGGCAAGGAAGGTCAGTTCACCACCTGAGGAAGCACAACAGATGCAAAGCCCTGAGTGTCTGTGTGAGCAGTCCCTCCTGTTCCACATCGGTGCCTCTGTGCGTTAATCTGGGGTTGCTTTCTGCCAGTTCTCCCATAATGCAGCACTCGGCTCAAAATCTGTCACTCCACCTTGGCAGCTGGTTAAGAGAGAGAGAGAGAGACAGACAGACAGACAGACAGACAGAGGAGAGAGAGAAGAGAGAAAGGAGAGAGAGAGAGACAGAGAGAGAGAGGAGAGACAGAGAAAGGGGTGGGGGTGGGGGATTAGAAGGGGGAATCACACATTTGCAAAATAATTCTCTTTTTAGACGACTATCTTTGATAGGTTAGGACTAAGTCCAAGGCCAGTAAAAATAAATTGCAATGTCTTGATCAGCTATCAGAGCCATGACGTCTGCATCTAACCAATCAGTGGAAGTTACTCACTCTACACAGAAGTGGAAGCTTTGCTGTACTGTGACATACGTAGATGAGGAAACCCACTGAACTAATGATCTCTTGAGGGATAGTTGAAATGCCTGATTGGGAGTCACATCTCAGTTGTGTTTGTCAAAGATTCAGGGCACCAGGCAGGTCAAGTTGTAATTGTAAGGTGTGCTCATCTTCCTTGAAATTTACCCCTTGAAGGGTGCATTTTCAGGGCCTGTTCTACAGAGTGCATTGTAGATGACTTCAAGGTGTCATGGAGTACCAGTGGAAGATTTCTGACAGAATCTGGCTACTCTTGTTGGAAGACCAAATGCATACATGCTCCTTCCATTTTGCCTAGCTCTGGCATTCTCCAGCAGATGTAGAACAGTACAGAACCCTCAGTTATGATGCTTTTCAAGAGTACACTGCAAGAACTTTTTCTGTTGTTCTTCTGTGACCAGCCTGCAGTCAAAACTGTCTGTTGAGGGTGTGGAACGTGAACCTCAAGTGCAATGTTATTGCTCACTTTTTGCTTCCTCTGAGTGCAGCTGCTCAAGGGAACAGGCTTCTCCGATGGTGACGATGATAATTGTGATGATAATGATGAAGATGAGGAGGAGGAGGATGTGATGAGAATGAAGACGACAATGATGATGATGATGACGATGATGATAATGATGGTGGTGGTGATGCTGATGGTGAAGATGACGATCCTCATCTGGGTTCCACCTGATCCAGGAAAAGAATTAATGTTGTACTGATGATGTCAATGATGACTACTCTTTTGACAGCAACATTGATGTGCAAGGGCAAGTGCAGAGCAACAGTTGTACAAACTGTTTCCTTCATGTTTGCGTCCATTATACCACAAAGTGGAATAGATGCAGTCACAACACAGTTTGAGACCGATGTTCTTTGCTTTACATTAACAATACATGCATGTCTTCCATTAGAATGTGAGTGGAAACAAAGTTCATTGGTTCACAACAGATATGCTCAAGTGTGGCAACTGTGTTCCATATTCAAGGCCTGACTGCTCTCGGGACTCAAAGGGTCATGGCGGCACTGTTTGATGGCGGCACTCCCAAATGTTATACATGCCTTCAGTTGCTGTGAAACCACAAGTCAAGTTTGCATATCTTTGCATATGTTGTAACACCACAGAAATGTTGTGCAAAGTGAGGCTGGTCTTTAGTGTCAGGTTGACTTTGCATTGCACTGATGAAAATATGTACCTTCTGCCAAGGTACTGTGTGTATGTGTGTGTGTGTTGTGTGTGTGTGTGTGTGTGTGTATGTTGTGTGTGAATGCTGTGTGTGTGTGTAAGTGTGTGTGTGTGTGTGTTAGAGAGAGAGAGATTATAATGTTAGAATTTATATACTAGCACCAGCCCATACAATCCAGCTTTAGAAATGGTTTTCTCTTTGACTGGTAATCATCAAATGAAACTTTAAAAGAAATACACACTTGTAATGTAAACATCTCAAAAAGGTCTTGAACACGGTCTACCTTGCTCATACAGCCTTAGTTTGCTTTGAAAATTGATACAGGTAAGGAAATGAATGATGGTTTTTGTTTTCATACAATGTATTTGCCTACTTGTGTTCGTCCTTCTGTAAAATTATGAACATTTGTACATGTGATAACCAAGACTTTTACATTAAAAAAAAAGAAAAATGTTATGACTGTGAAAATGAGTTTATCTTTTCAATGGTTCCGTCACAGTAGTAAATCTGACCAGCAAATAAGGATGCAGTTTCTTTGCTAATCAGAGTGCCAACTGCTACACTGAAACAAAGAAAAAAGTTCTTTCCAAATGGCAGTTAAATGAGAGAATGAGGTCAACTCCTCATCATTCATCTCTATTGTCGGGGGTGGTCTGTTGTCTCTGGGCCCTTCTCAATCTTCCTCGATTCCTGTCTGAAACGATGCGGAAGAACTCCCAGATGGCAAAATCTATTTCTTTGTCCATCACCTGTATTGTAACAGGGTTCTGAGGGACTACCTCTGTAAAAATCCAGAAAGAAATAGGGAGATTTTCAATGACAAGCACTTTCAACACACTCCTAACATTACACACACACACACACACACACACATACACACACACACACACACACACACAGGCACACACACGTACATTCATTTTGCTTGTTGTCTCATAAAACTAAGGATGGGTGGGTTTCAGAACAACCCCTAACATTCCTCATCTCCAACAAAGGGAATGCAGAAAACAATGCCAAACACCCTGCATACCATACTGCACAAATCCACCTTGCACATTTTCAGTGTAAAGCTGTGATGGAAAGGAGGACAGAAGTGCATGGGGGAAAGAAATTACCTCCCTGCCAGGTGGGTGGTGGGTGATGAACGAATACAATCCCAAATAATAAAAAAAGACTTGTATAATCTGAAACTTTATCATTTTCTTGAGCCATATTATTATGTGCAATTTTAAATTTTCAGATATTAAATTAGAAAAAAATAACCATATTTCCTTCAAGTCATTGTCATATATATCAAGCTGACTGTAATGATTACAATGTCCAGAGAGAGTCAACATTAGGGTGGCTTTTTTGCAGGGTGTGATTAGGGTGAGGGTGGGGGTGGTGGGATGAGGGCATTTATTTTGTTTGGATTGTTCATGAGGGGCTGGGAAAAGAAGTGCTGTGCATGTGACCCTGAAGGGAGAAACTATTAACCATTTCAATGCACTTTTTTGCTGATGAAAATGTTAGTGCTATATGTAGCCTCCAGTGACCTTGACTGGGTCTGGATGACCCTTTTCTTGATAAATTGAATGCCAGGTGTATGAAAATGAGTCACAAAAACCATTGATATTTAAATCAAACCAACTGCTGAGATGACAAGCTATAACAAAAGAACTCACTTTTCATTATGCCATGCAAGAGCAAGGACATGAAGGCTTTCTTCTGTGGGCTGCCTTGCAAGGTGTATTGCAGCACCAGCTCTCCATGCATTAGACGGCCCAAGGATATTCTCACTACTTCCTGGGGTGTCTCTCCACCAATCAGGCCCAGGTACTGTATCTGCAGAGAATGCATCCCTTCCTGATGCAGTGTTCAGCCATGGGCCTGATTTTTAAAACCAAATATTTTGTATACACATTGCTGCCTAGTTGGTCTGAAAATGTTGTTCTATTTCTCATTTTTATTTGACTATCACAGAAACAAAAGAAATGGGAGGCTAGTTGAAAACTTTACATTGTAGTGTACAACTTTGCCACATATCAAGCCTGAAAAAACAAATGTGGCATTATATTGCAATGTCCGCATTTCATACAATGCCGGAAGCTTCATGTTCGTGTCCTTGTGGAAGCCATTATTTCTCTTTCTATCTCTCTCACGCACACACACACACTCTCTCTCTCTCTCTCTCTCTCTCTCTCTCTCTCTCTCTCACGACAAAAATTAAACGGAATATAGATACATACCACATTCTGCTTTTGGACCTCGTCTACCAGAGTTGTCAAACAGCTAGAACTTCTCCAGATTATAATTAGGAGACTCAAAGCCATCGGACAGTTGAGGTTCTGTGGCATTGGAGGGTTTTTCTTTCCTGCACTCTGAGAGATGGTTTTCCAACATCTTCTCTAAATTCCTCCGCCCCTTGATGATCTTCTCCAGCAGAGTGAGCATTTGGACATCTGTTGGCCTTACTGGCTAATGAAAAAGTTAAAAAGCAGACTTAGTTAATCTTGTATTCTTTATAGAAAAACATTTATGTATCACAATATGGTAAACGGTATTGTTTTTAACATTTGGGCTGTCAAGATATCTCAAACTAGAGACTGTATCTAGACAAACATATGATGGTGATGCTTAGTGTGAGATTTAGATATAAATCAAACGAAGAGAACGCTATGAATCATGCATGCACAGTCCTCACACAGAGACACAATACAAGAAAGGCATTTGATAGAAAACCCTTTATCATGATCTCAGTATTCAAAGCCACAAAGAAGAAAGAATTAAGCATTGATGACAGTGATGTAGATTCCTCTCATTTATGGGACAGATGATGAAAGCCAGATAAGGTATTCAGTATAATATACACTTCGACATAATTGACAAAAAATGCTTACCACTGGAGGGCAGGGTTGATTGAAGGTCCTTAGGCAACCATGGTACTGGTGATGCTGGGACATTCAGGAAGCTGAAATGATGGAAGCCAATATGTTAGTAATTTAATCAAAGTGTTTAAAAGCGCGCATGTGTGTGTGTGTGAATGTGCGTGCACATGTGCATGCGCTCACGCATGCATGTACATGGTGATGTCACTTACATGATGGATTTCTCAGTGTTAAAAATTGTTGATGATGCAGCCTTAAACTTTTCCAACAGTAGAAATTTGAACATAGTGGGAGTTGCAGTGACAAGCAGACCAGCCTCACCCTTACTATTATGTAGAGATTCTATCATAGTCTTATTTTAATTTACCTTCTTGATTGTGAAGTAAAGGAATCAAGGCTTCGGTTGGTGTAGGAAGCCTTCTTGCGAATGGAGCATACCTCATCAGAATCATTGGGCATGTTGATGAGCCTTGCAGGAGGTAACCTGGTTTATACAGTAGATAGGTACGTGTACCTACATGTGATTCAAATAAAATTTCATTGTTTTGAACAAAGTCATTATCAAAAATTGATATCAACCAAAAATTACAGGAGTGAAGGAGTTTCAGTACAAGTCACCTGAATTATTCAGTGATGGAGTGCAACACTGGTAATCATACATCAAAGATATGGCTTAATCAGCTACTCCGAAAAAGATTATCACATAATTGATGTTAAAATGAAACAAAATTCATTCTTGTGGAGAATATGTCTTTCTAAAAGGAAATGAAACTCATTCATTTACAGAACTTCACATAAGTATATGAGAGTTTTTTTAATAAGGTTAGCAAACAGCAGTTAGTTCAGTTTGTGGGGTCCTCTTTGTTTACCTTTTTCTGATTTTGGTGGTTGAATCATCGCTTGATGGGCCATCCACATCACTGAGCATAGTGGAAGCCTCCAGCATTTTTCTCGCCATCTGGTAGTCTGTCACTATGAGTACAGTTTTAAAAAAGAAGAAGATTAAACCTGGAAGACATTTGGGATGACAAGGCTATATAATGAATGCATAGTTGGTGTGTTTATATAAACCAAAACCAGTTTCTACATCTTGGTATGTTGACATCCATACAATATGTGTAAAGATGACTCCTTATAATTATTGAAAATAAGAGCCTTTTTCTGACACGCGGCTAATTACAATGAAGCGTCATGCGGTCAACCGTCAGCTCCACCAAAGATTATATAGTTATGTATAGTCTTTGGCTCCACCTGAAGTAGCTCTCTGAGATCGGAGGTAAATCGCTCTCGCTGGTTTCTAGCGCCGATTTCGTTTTCGCGCCTTTCTGAAAAGCGTTTCACTCTTTCTATGTGTGTGTGTGTGTCTTACTGAGAGTGTGTGTGTGTGTGTGTGTGTGTGTGTGTGTGTGTGTGTGTCTTACTTACTTACAGAGGAGATAGACAGAGAGAGAGAGAGAGAGAGAGAGAGAGAGAGAGAGAGAGAGAGAGAGAGAGAGAGAGAGAGAAGAGAGAGAGAGAGAGAGAGAGAGAGAGAGAGAGAGAGAGAGCAGAGAGAGAGAGAGAGTACAACGACCATTTCAGCCCCGTTGGTTGTGAAAACTCGCGATATATCACAAGGTCATCGGTATGCACGTGACTGTAAGGACGAGATTTCATCACGTGCATACCGATGACTTTGTGTCCGATCGGACAGAGTACTCCGAGTACAGTGCCTGGTCGGACAGAGTAATCCGAGTACCATTCCGGAAATGTTGGGGACAACGACCATTTCAGCCTCACTAGCCAGGGGTCACGCTAATGTAACGAGTGACTGACAGCTATAGGCAGCTGCACTAACAATCAGACCACAGGAGAGAAGGGGGTCACAGAGCGGTCAGCTGGTCAGCTAGTCTTACATAAAGGATGAGGAGGGGGGGCGGGTGGATTTGAGAGAGGTCTGACACAGAGAGATCCGACACACAGGATAGGGGGTGGGGAGAGACAGAAACAGGGGTAATTAACTGATTACAGGACGAACACCGTAGATGTACAATATACTTGGTGATAGGTGCACCTCATCACACGTAGGCCCTACAAGCCTAGCTGTCTCTAAATTCATTGTTACAGACAGCCATCGTACCTTCCTTGTAGCGCGTCACTTCAGAACAACCGCCAAAAGTACACAAGTTCGAAAAGCAGTAATAATTAGTCTAATAAATGCGACGGCGACAGGGTTGACAAAACAACCCAAATTTCACCAAAAAGTACACATCCCTAAATAACAGATGGTATGGGTGAAGAAGGATCGTTCAGAAAACCACATTACTTTGACATACAAAGTCGTGAATTTTGAAGCATGAAAAAACCGCACACACAAACTTGTGTTGTGTTTTATTTTTTACTCCTGTCTGGTGTGGAAAAGATCAGAGCAAGTAGGCTAACTTGCAACCCATGCAACTAGTGAGAAGTCTGTTGGCTTGGGGCCATGGGCTTCTTATATCGCTGCCAGCTCTTCTTGCCACTGGCTGTTAGGAGTAGTCTTGTCCACATCACAAGCCCACAGCCAAAATGGAACGGGAGGTGCTTGCGCAGGAGCCTAGCTGCTAATGACAGCGACCCCGAAACCTACTGCTTTGACTGTGGCCGGCGTGGCGACGGCAACTATGTCTACCGGCTCAGGTCCATCGGCCACAGACGCAGGGGCAGGTTCACACGACGAACCATCTTGTTTAAACGACGGTGGGACTGTATGTATGTATGTATAATGTACTTATATTGCGCGCACTGCCAGCTCAATGGCTGCTCAGTGGCGCATGCACACACAAAAAATGTCACGAATTTTCCATGATTCTAGGATGCCCCTAGTAGGGGTCGACTAGGATCCCCTAGTCAGCAAGACTGGTGGATATTTTTAGTAAAAACCACCCGCTCACTGTCAAAAGACAGAGAGGAATACAGAGAAAGAGAGACAGACAAACAGACAGACAGACAGACAGACAGACAGACAGACAGACAGACAGACAGACAGACAGACAGACAGACAGACAGACAGACAGACAGACAGACAGACACACAAACAGACAGACAAATCAACATCAGCAACTTGAACAAGCAATGTGGGGGTGGGGGCCGTGGGCTAGTGTGTGATGGCATGGTGCGTGTAGCAGAGTGCAAGGCCAAACGACTGTTGTAACCAAGAAAGCAACACTTGTGACAACAACTAGCTTCTAGGTGTTTTACTTTTAGTCGAAATGTGACTACAAATTGGGAAGAAAGTAGGGTAACAGCAACACAGATACCTACGACAGAGGCCTGAGACTCCTGGAGTTCGCCAGCTACAACGACCTTAATACACTGGCAAACACTCTTGGCCCGCACAAGACGTCCCGACGATGGACTGTACACCACCCAAATGGACAGCACCACAGTCAAATTGATTACATCTTAGTAAAGAAGCGCTTCAAGTCCAGCATGAACATCGCAAAGACACAAAGCTTTCCAGGAGCAGACATTGGAAGCCACCACGACTTGCTGATGATGAACTTACCCCTGAGCCTATAAAAAAAATCATCAAGCAGAAAAGTACCAGGCTTAGAGTTGACCTTGAAAGGTTGAAAGACCCTGAGGTAATTGATAAGTCCTTCAAAGCGATGATTGGAGGGAAGTTTGCACAGCTTTTAGCTCTGGGTGACGAAGAGCTAGGGAATCGACACAGTGACCAACATCTTCAATGAGGCAGTGATAGAGACAGCCGGGCAGTTACACTGGTCCGCAAAATTTAAGAGCCGGCCCTTGTTATCAGTAGCTTTACAAACATTAATTTTACACTGAGACAACGACGCTGAAAATGACGCAAGGTGGGCTACGCTGCAACTCTATGTATTGCTGCAAGTGCCCAAACCTGTTATGCAGGCATTGGCGTTGAGCAAAGGTGTTGTCAGCTGAGCCGAAAAAGTTGCAAATTCACGAGAATTTTACAAAGTTTAGTCGAGTTTCGCTGAAGAAGCAGACATTGCTTCTGCCGGTTTCTGGCATATTGCACGTGCAAGCCATGTCCCTAGTGACCACTGTTACCACTGTTCAGAAAAAGTTACAAACCATAGGGTATTTAAGGGCCGCAACCAGGGCTCTCAATAATAATGCCTCCAAGACAGAGACTGTCAACACTTGATCGTGGACGAGCGCTGGGGTGGCTTCGGGATGGAACTCCCGGCCGAGAAGTCGCCAGACGGCTTGGAGTGAGCCACTCTGTCCTCCAACGCCTGCACGAACGCTTCCAGGCCACCGGAAGTGCTGATGAACGGCCCTGCTCATATAAAGACCATGTCACGACTGAGGAAGTCAGCAACAGAATCAGGAGAGCATTTGGACATTACGAAGACCTGCTCTCAATCGTGAAAAGCAGAAAGCTGAAGTGGTACGTACGGTCACGTGTCAAGAGGCAGCTAGCGGGCTGGCCAAGACCATCCTGCAAGATACGTACAGTACCAGGTGGGAAAAGGAGAGGCAGGCAGATAAAGAGGTAGGAAGACAACATCAAAGAGTGGACAGGCTTGACCTTTGCTGACTAACAGCGAGCCACAGAGGATAGAGATCGATGGAGGAAGATTGTCCGAAAGTCATCAGTGGTGCCTCAAAAACCCATCTCCGGGTTAAGAGGCTCAACTGAACTGAATTGAACTGAGGCACAAAATTATGGTTTCTAGTCGCACTCAAAAAACGTGTACAATAACAATGTGACTGCTAACCCTTCCAAACTTGCTTTTTGTCCTCTTTTTGTCCGTTTTGAGCCCAAAGTCGGAAAAGTCTTTGAAATTTTCGGAGAAAAAAAAGAAGTTGTAATTTGACGAACTTGACATTTATAGGGGTTCTAGATTGCATTGAGACAGACTAGACTGCCCAGTTTCAAAGCTGCACATACAATAGCTTCATTTTCCGACAATAGTCATATTATAAAAATAATATGACTATAAGTTTTGTGGCTTTAAAACAGTTTAATTATTTAAAGCGCAGCCGCCGACCTCCACAGTAAGGCGGCCCCAGATTCTAATATGTCTTGAGTTGCTGTGCATTACCGAGTGCCGAACACGAGAAGCTCAGTAACTGAACTAGAGATAAGTCAGGAGGCATTGACTGAATAACGACTGACTATAGTATAGCCCTGTTTAAGGCCAGGTTCAACCATCAAAAACATGAACTTTCATCAAAATACACCAAAATCTCTTTTTTAGTTCGTCACAAGCTCTGTGTATTCATAAACGATGTCAGCGAGTTTCATTTACCAAATCTGTCTCTAAATACGTTTAAATACTCAATTTATGCAAGAGGAGTTTCAAAATAAATACTTCATTAAATATTCATAATTTAAAATGCTTGTATCTCAAAAACTAATCGACCGATTTCAATAATTTTTTCACTATTTCGCAGCATTTTGGATCCTTTTTGTAAGAACTGTTATCACTCTATGCATTCAAAACCTTCAATCTGATTGGTTCGCTTAACTATGGACCATATGGGAGAGGGAAGGAACCAGCCAATCGGAGCGCAGCTTAGAGTGAGGCTCGAGCTGTTTGAATTTCCGCCTCCAACACGCCTCGCTTCCCTGCGATCGTTATTTCGACTCACTACTGCTGATTTTTCGACGGAAAACAAGCATATATGAAGGTATGTTCCCGTAAACTTGTAAATGTATAGTGTATTACTGATTTCTTGTGTCAGATTGATGTAAATCAACAGATCGAGATCACTTTCAGCGGCCACAGAGCCGATCTCAACGAGCAAGTTGATTTGTTTACATTTGCCGAAGATGAATGTGCAGAGACTTGAGAGAGTATTCAGCTCTTTGCTGTACATCTCGCATTGCTTGTTTGAGAAATCTTTGTATTCAATGAACAGTAGTGATGAAATGACTTCAAATAGTTGGACTGGCTCTGAAACTACATATTGTATGTAATTGTTTTCAGGTCGATGCCGCATCAACATGAGCAGAAATGGAAAAAGAAAATTTCATGGAAACCGATTCACTGGGCCCTTGATAAAGAGGAAGACTGCTGAAACTGAAGATGTGCCACAAACTGCTTCATCCCAGAAACTTGGTGAAGCAGCCTCTACATCCGCAGTGGGTAGGCCTCCTGGAGATGAACTGTATGGATATAGACTGATGGATATTACTTTACTAGTAGATTTCATCAAAGATCTCCCATGTAAAGAATGCAAGAACACTGCATGCACTGTTTCTGAAACAAGACAGGGGGTTTCCACCACGGTGACTTTCACATGTGACATTTGTGAAAATGTGTCTGTTCTGAAGTCCAGTGCTGAGGACACTAATCTTCGCTTTGCAGCTGCAACATTCAGCATTGGATGTCACTATCGGAAGGGGAAGAGGTTCCTCCAAAATATGAACATGCCTCCACCAGTTAGTGCTCAGACATTTGCAAAGCAGAGAGACAAGATTGCTGCTGCCACAAAGGAAGTGGCAAAGAACACAATGAAATTAGCAGCACAAGAACTGTCTAGTGCTCTGCCTGGTGATGAAGCCACTGTGTCTTGTGATGGCACTTGGCAGAGACGGGGCTTTGTCAGCAAGAATGGTATATCAACTGTACTTTCTGTGAATCCCAAAGGTCCTGCAAAAGTTCTGGATATCCATGTTTCCAGCAATTACTGTGATGCTTGTGCCAAGTCCAAAAAGAGATTGGGAGAAAGAGAGTTCAAGGATTGGCAACAAACACATGCAGAAAAATGCATGAAGAATCACAAAGGGTCTTCGGGGAGCATGGAACCAGCAGGTATGTTGGAGATTTTTAGAAGATCAGAACAGCAGTATGGTCTCAAATACACAGGCTACCTTGGGGATGGGGACTCCAAGAGTTTCCACACAGTGCACACTGCAGATCCACCTATCTATGAAGGGAAGGAAATCAGAAAATTGGAATGTTGTGGCCACGTGCAAAAAAGGATGGGGAAGCGGTTGATGGATAAGGTGAAAGAATGCAAAAATCAAGAGTTTGAAGAAAAGGGAAAGAAGTACAAGGGGATTGGGGGGAAAGCAGGGTTGACACAGAAAGCTATCAGACAGATTCAAGGCCATTATGGTGCAGCAATAAGGGCAAATCCAGGAAATGTTGAGGGGATGAGCAGTGCAGTGTGGGCTGTGTGGAAACATAGGAAGAAAGATCACAGTGATTGCGGAAACTGGTGTCCATCCAAACAGGGAAATGATGAAAAGGCAAACAAAAATGCCTTCCCCATGTTTGTACTAGAGAAGATAGAGCCAGTATTCACTGCCCTCACAGACAAAACACTGTTAGAAGCCTGTGCCCATGGTGGCACACAGAATCCCAATGAAACCCTCCACAGCCTGGTCTGGGCTAAATGTCCCAAGACTATCTTTGTAGGAAGAAAAAGGCTGGAACTGGCTGCCTATGATGCTGTCATTGTTTTCAATGAGGGAGAGGTAGGGAGGCTGCCAGTTTTCAGGTCTCTGAAACTGCAATGTGGGGGGTATGTAGAGGCTGGCTTTCGGGCACTAGATGCCACAAGGGTGAAGTCATCTCTCCAAGAAAGCACTTCAAAAGCAAAAGCAATGAGAAGGTCCAAAAGACTCTCTCAGGGTGCCACACAGAAGGGTGATGATGACTACCAGCCTGGGGGACACTGAATCTAGCAATCTTCATGTAAAGAGAATTTGATGGAGGTTTTCCAGTTTCATGTAATTCATGTTTTCGGTGAGAGGGCCAAATCACTGAACAATGTACAGTCCTACAAGAAAACTACTTGAGTTATCATGTTGAAATGTTGTGTACTTCTTCTAGGTAGGTGGAAAATGAATATGTAGCAATACCATGCTTTTCACTCTTTGCATTAGGTAGATATTGATCAATAAAGACTTTAAATCAAATTTTCTCTGTTTCGGTTTTTTCAGTTCAGGACTCAACTTTACTTTGTATATTCTCAAAAACTACTAAAGCAATCACCTTGAAACTTGGTAGACTTCTTTAGCAAATACATAATTTTAATCTGATCTACAATTGAGTTTATAGGTCAATTCATCAGTGAGAAAATGCAAAAATTGCTTTCACTTTGGGTGTTACGGAAGCTGAAATTTTACACAAAATCATTAAAAAATCATGAATATTAAGGTATATTGTATAAACCTTAGCTTTTAGTTCACAATTCAGCTCTATAGTCATACTATATGTGGTTAAAATTGCAGAATTCTATCTATTATCAGTTCTGAGATTATCACCAGTGAAAGAGTTACTATTTTTAGACATGGCAGCCATTTTTGTCAGAATGACCTTGACCTGAATCCTCCAAATCTTAATAATCATTATCTGACATGAACATCTTCCACATATCCAAATTTCTCACTTCTCCAAGGTCTAGAAAGGGTACTTCCATTCTGAGGTTGAACCTGGCCTTAAGCAGTTAATAGCCTGCCACTGTCACTGCCGCCTTTGGACCAGTCAGGTGATCACAGCTGCGTCCCTGACAAAGTCGGTGACTATAGACACGCAAACCTCCAACTGCATGCCACCACCACCATATGTCAGTACGCCGTACGCTCCCGGTATCTTGACCGCCTCGTCAGTGACGTGGATGTCCGGAATGATGGGGCAACATGCATTAACATATATAGGCCCTGACGACGCCGTCAACTGACTAAGCCCTTGTGTCAAGCCACAGGTTGACAGTATGAATAAATAAATAGAATTAAATGTATATATAAGGAAAACAGAAAGATCTTGTCATGACCGAATTTTGGACTGGGATCCTCTGGATTGGTGGACTGATGGTGGGGCCGCTGGGCCACCAGAAACTGATAGCATTATATAATTAGAAAGTATCATTGTCGTAGAATGTGACGATGTAACTAAGAGGAACTCGTCATACCCAGAATCCTCCGGTTCCAGAGAAATTTTGGTTCTCTAACCGTGGGAAGAAGAGGGAATCTCCCGAATTTTTCACACCATACCCTAGACATTGGTGAAGGGAAAATTTCCTTCCCAGTGAGGGCGCTACAGTGTTAAAATTCTTTTAAACCTTATAGTGTATTCCATTTATAAGGAATGGAATGAAGACGTGTGAAATTGGTAGACGGGGTATTCACAGGTGGACTGGTGAGTGTTTTTCTCTCTCTTTTTATGATAGACACATAGGCCTATGTATAAAGGGACAGTTCAGTTATTTATTGCTTGTAAATTCTTGTTGTTGAGCTAGTCATTAATTAGGGTGATTACTGGTGAGAGTTGAAGAAAATGCATTTTAAAAAGGTGTGTGACGTCAAATTGAATGTGTCGCATGATGGGCGACAAAGAAGGGTGATGTGGGTTATTCATCCCCTTTGTATATAGATAGGGTGTGACTTTTCTCTATGTCCGTGCTCGCACGCTTGCCGCTGTAGGCGTGGCTGCCGATGTTGGAGTGTCATAGTTTCGCCCCGGAGTGAACCCGAGGGGGAGGAGGGTCTCCGAGGAGGGGGTATGAGTTAAATCTACAGGGCTTACACGATCGCCGACAGGGGGGGTACCTTATAGCGTCCTTTTGTCAATTAGTGATTGGGGGAGAATAGGAG
>JAWQFJ010001913.1:72500-95039 GCA_034096865.1 Theodoxus fluviatilis | reverse complement strand
TGGTCTGCCTACAGCTCTTGACAGGACAAAGCACAGAGACTGACAGTGTGGTCTGACTACAGCTGTGGACAGGACAAAGCACAGAGACTGACAGTGTGGTCTGCCTACAGCTGTTGACAGGACAAAGCACAGGGACTGACAGTCTGGTCTGCCTACAGCTGTTGCACAGAGACTGACAGTGTGGTCTGCCTACAGCTGTTGACAGGACAAAGCACAGAGACTGACAGTCTGGTCTGCCTACAGCTGTTGCACAGAGACTGACAGTGTGGTCTGCCTACAGCTGTTGACAGGACAAAGCACAGAGACTGACAGTGTGGTCTGCCTACAGCTGTTGACAGGACAAAGCACAGAGACTGACAGTGTGGTCTGCCTACAGCTGTTGACAGGACAAAGCACAGACTGACAGTGTGGTCTGCCTACAGCTGTTGACAGGACAAAGCACAGAGACTGACAGTGTGGTCTGCCTACAGCTGTTGACAGGACAAAGCACAGAGACTGACAGTGTGGTCTGCCTACAGCTGTTGACAGGACAAAGCACAGAGACTGACAGTCTGGTCTGCCTACAGCTGTTGCACAGAGACTGACAGTCTGGTCTGCCTACAGCTGTTGACAGGACAAAGCACAGAGACTGACAGTGTGGTCTGCCTACAGCTGTGGACAGGACAAAGCACAGAGACTGACAGTCTGGTCTGCCTACAGCTGTTGACAGGACAAAGCACAGAGACTGACAGTGTGGTCTGCCTACAGCTGTTGACAGGACAAAGCACAGAGACTGACAGTGTGGTCTGCCTACAGCTGTTGACAGGACAAAGCACAGAGACTGACAGTCTGGTCTGCCTACAGCTGTTGACAGGACAAGCACAGGACTGACAGTGTGGTCTGCCTACAGCTGTTGACAGGGCAAAGCACAGAGACTGACAGTCTGGTCTGCCTACAGCTGTTGACAGGACAAAGCACAGAGACTGACAGTCTGGTCTGCCTACAGCTGTTGCACAGAGACTGACAGTGTGGTCTGCCTACAGCTGTTGACAGGACAAAGCACAGAGACTGACAGTGTGGTCTGCCTACAGCTGTTGACAGGACAAAGCACAGAGACTGACAGTCTGGTCTGCCTACAGCTGTTGCACAGAGACTGACAGTCTGGTCTGCCTACAGCTGTTGACAGGACAAAGCACAGAGACTGACAGTCTGGTCTGCCTACAGCTGTTGCACAGAGACTGACAGTGGTCTGCTACAGCTGTGCACAGAGACTGACAGTGTGGTCTGCCTACAGCTGTTGACAGGACAAAGCACAGAGACTGACAGTCTGGTCTGCCTACAGCTGTTGCACAGAGACTGACAGTCTGGTCTGCCTACAGCTGTTGACAGGACAAAGCACAGAGACTGACAGTGTGGTCTGCCTACAGCTGTTGACAGGACAAAGCACAGAGACTGACAGTCTGGTCTGCCTACAGCTGTTGACAGGACAAAGCACAGAGACTGACAGTGTGGTCTGCCTACAGCTGTTGACAGGACAAAGCACAGAGACTGACAGTCTGGTCTGCCTACAGCTGTTGACAGGACAAAGCACAGAGACTGACAGTCTGGTCTGCCTACAGCTGTTGACAGGACAAAGCACAGAGACTGACAGTGTGGTCTGCCTACAGCTGTTGACAGGACAAAGCACAGAGACTGACAGTCTGGTCTGCCTACAGCTGTTGACAGGACAAAGCACAGAGACTGACAGTGTGGTCTGCCTACAGCTGTTGACAGGACAAAGCACAGAGACTGACAGTCTGGTCTGCCTACAGCTGTTGACAGGACAAAGCACAGAGACTGACAGTGTGGTCTGCCTACAGCTGTTGACAGGGCAAAGCACAGAGACTGACAGTCTGGTCTGCCTACAGCTGTTGACAGGACAAAGCACAGAGACTGACAGTGTGGTCTGCCTACAGCTGTGGACAGGACAAAGCACAGAGACTGACAGTCTGGTCTGCCTACAGCTGTGGACAGGACAAAGCACAGAGACTGACAGTGTGGTCTGCCTACAGCTGTTGACAGGACAAAGCACAGAGACTGACAGTCTGGTCTGCCTACAGCTGTGGACAGGACAAAGCACAGAGACTGACAGTCTGGTCTGCCTACAGCTGTTGACAGGACAAAGCACAGAGACTGACAGTGTGGTCTGCCTACAGCTGTTGACAGGACAAAGCACAGAGACTGACAGTCTGGTCTGCCTACAGCTGTTGACAGGACAAAGCACAGAGACTGACAGTGTGGTCTGCCTACAGCTGTTGACAGGGCAAAGCACAGAGACTGACAGTCTGGTCTGCCTACAGCTGTTGACAGGACAAAGCACAGAGACTGACAGTGTGGTCTGCCTACAGCTGTTGACAGGACAAAGCACAGAGACTGACAGTCTGGTCTGCCTACAGCTGTTGACAGGACAAAGCACAGAGACTGACAGTGTGGTCTGCCTACAGCTGTGGACAGGACAAAGCACAGAGACTGACAGTGTGGTCTGCCTACAGCTGTTGACAGGACAAAGCACAGAGACTGACAGTGTGGTCTGCCTACAGCTGTGGACAGGACAAAGCACAGAGACTGACAGTGTGGTCTGCCTACAGCTGTGGACAGGACAAAGCACAGAGACTGACAGTGTGGTCTGCCTACAGCTGTGGACAGGACAAAGCACAGAGACTGACAGTGTGGTCTGCCTACAGCTGTGGACAGGACAAAGCACAGAGACTGACAGTCTGGTCTGACTACAGCTGTTGACAGGACAAAGCACAGAGACTGACAGTGTGGTCTGCCTACAGCTGTGGACAGGACAAAGCACAGAGACTGACAGTGTGGTCTGCCTACAGCTGTGGACAGGACAAAGCACAGAGACTGACAGTGTGGTCTGCCTACAGCTGTGGACAGGACAAAGCACAGAGACTGACAGTGTGGTCTGCCTACAGCTGTGGACAGGACAAAGCACAGAGACTGACAGTGTGGTCTGCCTACAGCTGTGGACAGGACAAAGCACACAGACTGACAGTGTGGTCTGCCTACAGCTGTGGACAGGAAAAAGCACAGAGACTGACAGTCTGGTCTGCCTACAGCTGTTGACAGGACAAAGCACAGAGACTGACAGTCTGGTCTGCCTACATATCACATTACGGGAGGTAAAATTTAAGATGGTTTTGGCAAATAAGCTAAACCAGGTGTCAGAGCCACACAGCACCAAACACTCCTCCAATGAATCAGTCCTGGCACACAGCGCCAGCAAGCATTCAATCCTTTTCCCTACATGGACATGTCAATGCCAGCAGTTGTTGTTGTTGTTGTTGCGTACCTGGGCTAAACACTCCCAGGATCACCCAAGTGGGTGAGATGATTGCGTGTGTGACTGTTTTTGAACACCCCGCCATATAGGCAGCCACACTTCGTCTTCAGGGGATTTGATCTCTGTCTCCAGAGAATGCCAGTTGTTATGTTAGGAGCTTACCACGGCTGAAGATAATCCCCACTTAACAGTACATCATAACAACATTTTGCTGCAGCCTTGGTTTTTGGCTGGAGTCAACAAATAACAACAGCCTTTGCCCAAGGCAAAATGCCAGCAGTGTTGCAGGAGACATTTGGGTACAGTAGTCACAGTGGTCTCAGTGCTCCAAGTTGTAGGCAAACAGGGAGAATAAAGCTGTTTTCATTCTAGATCAAACATTCTCACTTTTCTTTTTTCTTTTTTTTTTCTGGCAGGAGAATTTTGGTTATGCATTCCAACCTGCAAACGCACTTCTTTCAAGTCTTCTCATCAGATGCAATGAAATTCCACAAAAAGTTGAGGAAGCAGATCTTGGACCCCAGTCCCACAAGGGGCAGGTGGTCGCGCCTTGTCCTACCTGCGCCACGATGCGTTCCAACAGGTCCCGGTCCTGGAAGCTGAAGTTGCCTTTCTTGATGGGCGTCTCTGCCTGCACTGAGAAGGCAAACTCCCTGGTGTCCTGAAATAAAAACATTCCCATTCCTAAATCACGCTCACAGCAAAACATACTTCCAATTTTATGCATGGTGATAATGATACCTAGTAGGTGACCAATAAAATGATATTACTCCATCTTCAGATCTCGAGGAATACAGGTTCTAGCAGAGGACAACAAGATGAAATCATATACATATTACGACTCCCCCCCCTTCCCCCCCCCCAATGTATGTGTCTTTTTTCATGAATAGACAGTTAAATAAGCACAAAAAATGAATGAATCATAAAGAGAAGTCTAAAATTGCCATTGTTCTGATGGGCAGGCACATAATTCTCTCAGAAAATGGAGGCTTGCAAGAGGACCACATACAGGCAACTGCATCAGTATTGCTGTCATTGATATCGATACTCACATGGATTGTTTTGATCAGTTCCTGCACTTTGTCTGCCTGCAGCAGTATTGCTGTCATTGATATCGATACTCACATGGATTGTTTTGATCAGTTCCTGCACTTTGTC
Source organism: Theodoxus fluviatilis (assembly GCA_034096865.1). Classification (NCBI taxonomy): domain Eukaryota; kingdom Metazoa; phylum Mollusca; class Gastropoda; order Cycloneritida; family Neritidae; genus Theodoxus; species Theodoxus fluviatilis. The sequence goes on along the minus strand of JAWQFJ010001913.1, from coordinate 90,571 downwards.
TGCCTGCAGCAGACGCCGAGTGAGAAAACCCTTGGCAAGGGCAGACAGGCGGCAGTATTTGGCCTTCATGCCTGGGTTGGAGGCCTGCAATCATGGCGACACAACAGATTTAGACTCAACAGTTTGCCTGACAGCACTATGGAGGAATACTCAGAATTCATGTGTGACAGACTTAAGAAATTCAAATAAAAACAAGAGTACACCTCATGGCATTTTTGACCTACTACTAAATGAAACTTGGATGTTCAAATCAAAATACCAAATTCAAAGACCTGTGAGAGTTAACATTTTAGCAACAGGATTATTTCACAGAAAATATCACTCTGTCCTCTACTTTACCACAACAGTAATTGCTCTGCAAAGTAAAGTAAAGACGAAATGAAAACAAGAAGGGCAAAGCCCATATGACTCACATGCTTGACCTTGACCTTTACATGATCTTGATCTTCAGGTGACCTTCATGGTCAAGGTCAAAAAACTAAACCTAGCAATGACATCATACACTAAGAAATGCTTTACACATTTTTCCTATCAAAATACATGTGACCTTCGCATGTGAGTCAATGATCACTAGGGCTAAGTTGTAAGATCCCATACAGACAATTTTCCAAGACACAGCGAGCACGCCAGTCCAGGGTCTCACCTCTCTTGGCACCACCACCCTGACGTTGCGTTTGGGCAGGGGGATGTGTCTGTATGGGGACTGCACCACCGGCTTGCGCAGGGCGAGGTTGGGGGAGTTCCTGGTGAACAGGGACTTCTTGGGCGTGGTCTGGCTGAAGGTGCTGACGTCGTCGCGGTCCCTGGGATGGCGGTCCAGACTGGGCGAGGAGACATAGGTGAAGCTGCTGTGTGGCCTGGCCTGCGTGTTGTCCTCCGGACTGTGGGTCTTAGCTGGCTTCAGATTCTGCAGAAACAGATGCATCTCCTCTAAATTATTCTGTGATTCATTCATGATATTCAATCCTTTAAAAAAGTGAATGAATGAATAGAAATCACACACATTTATGACAAAAAACCGGTCAGAGAACAGGGGGAATTGTCTGCACTGGGATGAGACTACAAACATACCATACAGCAACTGAACAAGGTACCATGCAGCACAGGAACCACAGACCTGTGCACCCTCCATTGGAATAATCATAAGACAAGAAGATAAAAATCGTAAGATTTTTGGAAAAATCGTAAGATTTAAACGACTCGCCCGTGAACGGCGCAATTAGCGGGTCATCAGCTGTTCGCATCCAACCCTCACTGTCATCCTCTCCCACCTCTCGATCACTCGCAGCTTGAGAGGTCGGCATTCTTGAGCTAATTACAGCTTGCCTGATCACTTCATCTAAAGTTTCCTCATCATCTTCATCTTCGGCAGCTGAAGGATTAAAATCCTCAAACAGATTTCACGATCGCGACATGTTGCCTCGAGCGTCCACTTCCATTCGTACAGGATAGCCCATAATTTCTACTATACCGCACATAAAATCGCCCTGATTTTTGATTGGCCAAGCTGAAGACTGTAGAGAAACCTCTTCTGCATGAACTGGAGTCAGTAAACGTAGAGTTATATGATAGGCTTGTACTTTGGAGAGAGTCAGAACGCACGTGGTGTCTGAAATGACAAATGCCGCGCTTGCCACTGGCGGACCACGAAGGCGAGCGCGGCAATTGCCGCGCTTGCCACGATTGTACAGAAATTGTACAGAAAAAAGTAATGCCGGTCCGTAGAGTGAAAAATCAGAAGATTTTTTATGCCAGGCGAAAATCGTAAAAATTACGATTTTATCGTACAAGTGCACAGGTCTGGAGCCATACAACAGTAGATCGTACCAGAAAAATAGATAAAGGTTTGATTTTATACAGCGACTCATCACCCTTGTCTGGGTCTCAAACTGCTTAACACTTTACCCCCTGATCACTGGGCCACTTGATAAATCCTTTCACCTTTATACCTTTTTATTTACCTGTATAGACCATACCAGGACTATACAAACGCAGAGATCAGTGCATACCTCAGGGTCGTTCTCCTCCAGGAAATCCTGCTGCTGACGCAGCGTCCTCTGGTGTTCCTCAATCTCCTGCTGGAGCGTCAGCTGTTCCCGCCGCTGCATGACAAACAGCTCCTCAAGGTCATGCTGCTGCTGCTCTATAAGCGCCTGCCTGGCCAGCTCGAAGTGCTGGGTTTGCAGGCTCAGGAGCTCCTCCTGGAACAGGACATGTGCCAGTTCCTTCCTCATAGACTGACGACTCACACACGCGGAAATACTTCAACACACACCAGACACAAAGCACTGATGCAGTCTTCTTTCTGTGTATGTCAGAGACAAAAAGCTGTAGGTCATAACTGCCTCTCCAGGTGATTTAGAGGAGAATGCAACCTTTGGAAATATAAGAAACTTTAGAAGTAGAAGAAACACCAATGAACCATGAGACATGGGACGCTTGAATAGTGCAGACAACACTTCTAACTTTGAAGTTAGAGGCTTACCCTGTGTCTTTCTGATGTTACCTCTAATGCCAAGCTAAGGCAATGCAATTATACTAAACAAAAGACATCTTATTCCTTTTTATCCCTGTGGTACAATATGTCAAGAATCACTTCTCGAGTTCTCCCATTACTTATTACATCCAGACAAGAGTTTTCCCAATTTGGAAAAAAGAGGGAAAAATTTCAAGGAGACTTCCCTACCTGGGAGATGTTGGGGTTGGACTGCAGGCTGCCCAGGATGGACTGGATGGTGGCCAGGTCGGCGGCGATCTGGGATGAGAGCACGCTGGTGGGGCCACCAGTGTGAGGGTGGGAGTGGTGCTGAGGCAGTCCTCTGGAGGCCTGAGGACTCAGCTCCTGCCCCGGACAGCTGCGCTGCTGCTCCAGCTGTGGTGCAAACAATGTCTCGTACGTCATAATGGACATTTTATTCCATACTCAGATGTGTAAGTCCTGGCTGTCACTGCATACAATACAATGAATGAGAGCTTTGACTGTTGTCAGTGATCACTGCACACAATACAGTGAATGAGAACTTTGACTGTTGTCAGTGATCACTGCACACAATACAGCGAATGAGAGCTTTGACTGTCAGTGATCACTGCACACAATACAGCGAATGAGAGCTCTGTTGTCAGTGATCACTGCACATAATACAGTGAATGAGAATGACTGTCAGTGATCACTGCACACAATACAGTGAATGAGAACTTTGACTGTCAGTGATCACTGCACACAATACAGTGAATGAGAACTTTGACTGTCAGTGATCACTGCACACAATACAGCGAATGAGAGCTCTGACTGTCAGTGATCACTGCACACAATACAGCGAATGAGAGCTCTGACTGTCAGTGATCACTGCACACAATACAGTGAATGAGAGCTCTGACTGTCAGTGATCACTGCACACAATACAGTGAATGAGAGCTCTGACTGTCAGTGATCACTGCACACAATACAGTGAATGAGAGCTCTGACTGTCAGTGATCACTGCACACAATACAGTGAATGAGAACTTTGACTGTTGTCAGTGATCACTGCACACAATACAGCGAATGAGAGCTCTGACTGTCAGTGATCACTGCACATAATACAGTGAATGAGAATGACTGTCAGTGATCACTGCACACAATACAGCGAATGAGAACTTTGACTGTTGTCAGTGATCACTGCACACAATACAGCGAATGAGAACTTTGACTGTTGTCAGTGATCACTGCACACAATACAGCGAATGAGAGCTCTGACTGTCAGTGATCACTGCACACAATACAGTGAATGAGAATGACTGTCAGTGATCACTGCACACAATACAGTGAATGAGAGCTCTGACTGTCAGTGATCACTGCACACAATACAGTGAATGAGAGCTCTGACTGTCAGTGATCACTGCACACAATACAGTGAATGAGAATGACTGTCAGTGATCACTGCACACAATACAACGAATGAGAGCTCTGACTGTCAGTGATCACTGCACACAATACAAACATGTGTCAGTTCCGAATGTAATTGCAAACAAGTTACAACACAAGGATTTTCCCCCCTAACTTAAATATCCAAAGTTCTCCAGTTAGTGCATGATCATTGCTGTGCTCACACATGAGAATGTCTGCAACAGCTAACTATGAATACAATAGATCACCTGAAAAAGGTACTTCAGGCCGAGTTAAAACAAGCCAATACTCGAGTGAGGTACTTCAGGCCGAGTTAAAACAAGCCAATACCTGAGTGAGGTAATTCAGGCCGAGTTAAAACAAGCCAATACCTGAGTGAGGTAATTCAGGCTGAGTTAAAACAAGCCAATACTCGAGTGAGGTACTTCAGGCAGAGTTAAAACAAGCCAATACTCGAGTGAGGTACTGTCAGGCCGAGTTAAACAGCCAATACTCAAGTGAGGTAATGACTGTCAGTGATCACTGCACACAATACAAACATGTGTCAGTTCCGAATGTAATTGCAAACAAGTTACAACACAAGGATTTTCCCCCCTAACTTAAATATCCAAAGTTCTCCAGTTAGTGCATGATCATTGCTGTGCTCACACATGAGAATGTCTGCAACAGCTAACTATGAATACAATAGATCACCTGAGTGAGGTACTTCAGGCTGAGTTAAAACAAGCCAATACTCGAGTGAGGTACTTCAGGCTGTTAAAACAAGCCAATACCTGAGTGAGGTACTTCAGGCCGAGTTAAAACAAGCCAATACTCGAGTGAGGTACTTCAGGCCGAGTTAAAACAAGCCAATACTCGAGTGAGGTACTTCAGGCCGAGTTAAAACAAGCCAATACTCGAGTGAGGTACTTCAGGCTGAGTTAAAACAAGCCAATACTCGAGTGAGGTACTTCAGGCTGAGTTAAAACAAGCCAATACTCGAGTGAGGTACTTCAGGCTGAGTTAAAACAAGCCAATACTCGAGTGAGGTACTTCAGGCTGAGTTAAAACAAGCCAATACTCGAGTGAGGTACTTCAGGCTGAGTTAAAACAAGCCAATACTCGAGTGAGGTACTTCAGGCTGAGTTAAAACAAGCCAATACTCGAGTGAGGTACTTCAGGCTGAGTTAAAACAAGCCAATACTCGAGTGAGGTACTTCAGGCCGAGTTAAAACAAGCCAATACTCGAGTGAGGTACTTCAGGCCGAGTTAAAACAAGCCAATACTCGAGTGAGGTACTTCAGGCCGAGTTAAAACAAGCCAATACTCGAGTGAGGTACTTCAGGCCGAGTTAAAACAAGCCAATACTCGAGTGAGGTACTTCAGGCCGAGTTAAAACAAGCCAATACTCGAGTGAGGTACTTCAGGCCGAGTTAAAACAAGCCAATACTCGAGTGAGGTACTTCAGGCTGAGTTAAAACAAGCCAATACTCGAGTGAGGTACTTCAGGCTGAGTTAAAACAAGCCAATACTCGAGTGAGGTACTTCAGGCTGAGTTAAAACAAGCCAATACTCGAGTGAGGTAATTCAGGCCGAGTTAAAACAAGCCAATACCTGAGTGAGGTAATTCAGGTCGAGTTAAAACAAGCCAATACCTGAGTGAGGTACTTCAGGCTGAGTTAAAACAAGCCAATACTCGAGTGAGGTACTTCAGGCCGAGTTAAAACAAGCCAATACTCGAGTGAGGTACTTCAGGCTGAGTTAAAACAAGCCAATACCTGAGTGAGGTACTTCAGGCCGAGTTAAAACAAGCCAATACTCGAGTGAGGTACTTCAGGCTGAGTTAAAACAAGCCAATACTCGAGTGAGGTACTTCAGGCTGAGTTAAAACAAGCCAATACTCGAGTGAGGTACTTCAGGCCGAGTTAAAACAAGCCAATACTCGAGTGAGGTACTTCAGGCTGAGTTAAAACAAGCCAATACCTGAGTGAGGTACTTCAGGCTGAGTTAAAACAAGCCAATACCTGAGTGAGGTACTTCAGGCTGAGTTAAAACAAGCCAATACTCGAGTGAGGTACTTCAGGCCGAGTTAAAACAAGCCAATACTCGAGTGAGGTACTTCAGGCCGAGTTAAAACAAGCCAATACTCGAGTGAGGTACTTCAGGCTGAGTTAAAACAAGCCAATACCTGAGTGAGGTACTTCAGGCTGTTAAAACAAGCCAATACCTGAATGAGGTACTTGTTGATGTACTCCTTCTTTGCCTCCATCTCCATGTCGGGCATGGGCAAGCTGACTGGTTGGGCCCTCAGGACCTCCTCATCCAACTCATCCTCATCCTCGTACTCCAGCTTCCGGGACAGTGGTTTCATCACAGAGCTAGTCACACATTCCAGCCCTCCGTTGCTCTGCACAGCAGACTGGGCATGCAGCAAGACAGGGGAGGGTGCCTCCAAGGTGTAGGAGCCTTTTCGAGCATGGCCAGGACGGAACTTCTTCTCTGGCTGCTTCAGGTCTTCGGGGTGGTGGACTCCGTTGGGAACGCCATTGTGATGCCTGTGCAAGACCGGCGCCTTGAAGAAAGGGTTTGCCTGGCTGCTCTTGCCTGGCTTCCCTGGTGGGTTGGACTGAAAGACATTGGTGTGGTTTATGTTCTGGTATTTGTCAGACCTTGGCGGCTGGGAAAGATTTTGGCTTTTGGAATCTTTGCCAGCAGCAGGATGCTGGTTGGTACCCTGTTGTTCAAGTCCATTTGGAGCTGGCACAGAAATGTTTGGCTGCTGGGGAAATTTCTGGTAGGGTCCCTTGGACAAGTCTCTTGTAGAGGATTCAGACTCTTTCGTTGACTCCCCTTCACTGTAGTCACTGAAGTCAGCAACAGGGGGAAAGAAACGACCGACACTAGACTTCCGCCCCTGGGAGATGGCGTGGCGAGCAGCGGATGACATCAAGCCACCTTGCAGCAAAGCATCCTCTTCCCTCAATGTGCTGCTCCCCGATTCAGAGGCTGCCGAGGTGACACCAGACTTCTCTGAAGACAAGGAGTTGGACACTGTTCCTGCCTTGACCCCAGCAACCTGGCTGGCCTCTGTGCTAAACGAGGACTGACTGGCACCCACCAGGGTGGACGCCTGGCTGGAGCCCACACACTGGGAGGAGCCCTGGGAGTCCTGGACACTGCCCTTGACCCTTGAAGGAGGTCTGACATCGTTCTCCTTGTCTGAGCTGGACTGCTCATAGGCACCAAAGGGAACTTCGGGACTGGGCTCTGAGGCAGAGCTGGAGGACTCCATGTCGGGGTTGAAGGCCACACGACTCAGCAGACTTCCTGTGCCTCCCTCTGCTTGGCCCCCCCTTGCCCGGCCCCCCTCTTGCATCTGTGGCCCCTGTGGGCTGCTGGTGGGGGTCAGGTCACGGCAGCGCTTGCTGACCCTGCCCTCTGCCGACTGGCCAGCACTGAACTCTGTCACCGTGGAGGAGAACCTGACTGTGTTCTTTGAGGACCTGGGGCTGCTGCGGCTGCTGCGGCTGCTGCGCTGGCTGTCAGATGTGCAGGACGTGTTGGCTGAGCTCACGCTGGAGTTGTGCTGGGGGAAGGGGTTGGACTGTGTGGACCCAGACAGGTTGTTCAGACCCTGGTGGGAACCTCCTTGGGACAGGTTGTTTCCTGGTGAGCTTCCCTCATCATGACTGGAATCAGACTGGTCTGGTTCATGTTCAACTTCCACCACCGTGTCCTGACTCTCATGGAAGATGCTGAGGTCCCCCTCTGACAGGTGTTGCCTGAGGGAGGGCTGGGAGGAGGAGAGCTGAGGGCCCGGGGGAGCGGACAGGAGGGGGTGAGAGACAGAGCGCTGGGGGGCTGTAATGGGAAGCTGGGAGGGCTGTAGACTAGGACCAAGGGGTGGGGGAAAGTTGGCAAGGCCCCCTGGCTGCTGGGCGGCTGAAGCCATCTGCTGCATGGTGAGTGTCATCTCGCTGACGTCACTGCTGCTGGTGGAGTTGAAGCCAGTGCTGTCCTTGATGTTGAGCACCTTGGACAGCTTGGCCAATACCTGTAGGGCAAGGCACCTCAGTCAACATTTTTCATACTGACAGTGGAAACATAATACCGACACAGATAACTTGATTTACAGACAACGATGAATGATTCTTGAACAAATAAAACTATTGTTCTGCAGTTGTCAGAAATTACAATGTTGATCTCAGATACAAAATTTAGAAGTGTGGATGACACTATAAACCATGTTAGACTGAAGTTATGGTGGGATGACAAAGGTTACATTCTTTCAATGAAAAGTTCACAAATCTGTAGGCTTCAGCAATGAAATCAGTGCTCAGCATGTTGTGTAGGGAACACAAGCTATGCATGGCTTGCAACTGTGACATATAGTACAGAGGAGTCACACAAGCACGGTCAGGTCCTTGTGCCATGGGGGCAGACAGAAATTGGAGCACTTCTTTTCTTCTTCATCTGCCACAGAGTTTCAAATAAGGTAAGATGAGGCTGTGAGGTGAGGTGAGGCTTAGTAAGTGAGGCTGTGAGGTGAGGCTGTGAGGTGAGGCTGTGAGGTGAGGCTGTGAGGTGAGGTTATGAGGTGAGGTGAGGCGAGGCTGTGAAGTGAAGTGCTGTGAGGTGAAGCTTAGTGAGGTGAGGTGATGCTGTGAGGTGAGGTGATGCTGTGAGGTGAGGTGATGCTGTGAGGTGATGCTGTGGGTTGAGAATGTGAGTGTGAGATAATGTGTGGTGAGGCTAGGAGGTGAGACTGAAGCAATGTGAGGTGAGGCTGTGAGGTGAGGCTGTGAGGTGAGACTGAGTTGAGGTGAGGCTGTGAGGGGAGGTGAAGCTGTGAGGTGAGGTTGTGAGGTGAGGTTGTGTGGTGAGGCTGTGAAGTGAGGTTGTGATGTGAGGCTGTGACGAGTGTGAGGTGCGGTGAGGATAAAAACTGAGGGTGCAAGGCAAGGCTCCAAAGCAAGCCAAGCTGAATGGAAGGAGCAGATACAGCAAAGCAATGTGAGGCAATGTGAGTCGATGTCCCTCTAGGGGACAAAGTGAAGCTGGAAGACCTCATGTGAGGAATCCTCTGGTGCTAGTTGGGAAGTGGGGCAAGGAACTTGAGGCATTCTGGCAACAAGGGCGAAAGAAGGGCAAGGATGAGAAAACTCTAATCACAGGAAGTAAAAGGAGAAGGAGAACAGAGCAAGGTGCTACTCTGACGGGGGAAGGCATGCCCCCATCTTACCTGAGAGATCTGCTGCTGACGGATGGAGGTGAGGGGGAGGCCATTGAAGTCAGTGGGGAGGGCAGTGTCCTCCAAGGAGGGGAGGTCTGAGGCCTGGGAGTCTAGCGTGGACAGCCCCCCATCCCACTGCCCCCCATCCCTCTCTGCCAGCATTCCAGCAGGTCCCGTCATCTGACCCATGCCCAGCTGCAAGGGATGACATCAAATCAGCAGCAGAATGAGATGATGCCATTCACAACAAGCATGTCTCACTTTTGTCAGTTTGCTTATTTTCTTACAAACAAGATAGTGTTTTGGGCATGACTGAAGAAAGCAACTGAGTAGAGACAATATCAAAATGACAGCTATGCACTTGACGGCTCTAAAGTTTGACAACAAGCCATGAAGAAAATATCCTTGTGAAAAGACAACTATTTCTTTCAATAATTTCAAAAACATTATTTTTTAAAAATTATAGAAAGGTATTGAATGCGATCAGCAAGTAAACTATCCTGCTGCCTTTGATAAGTGTTCACCATAATCCTGTTAAGTCCTCAACTAACAGCTTCTTTCCTCTCTACCACTGTCATGCTTCCTCCATATGTCTGCAATACAATCAACTCAAAGTGTCAACATGAGATATAGATTAAAAAAAGAACCAGTGATAGTTCACAAGTCCATCTACACTCACCAGCCCGCTCTGCATCAGGAAGGACTGTTCTGTGCTGACGGTGTAGGAGCGGCTGGCTGTTGGGCCCTGCTGGCTCTCCACGCTACTCTCTCTCAAGAAGGCGGAGAAGGGCTGACTCTCCGACAGACCTGCCCCAGACAGGTCATTCAAGGTGCCCTCTCGGCTAGTCTGGGAGGTCCCTGAGTTCGACTGTACCACAGAATAGGATGGACTCCCTGACAACCAGTGGGTGTCCATATGCTCTGCAGGCTCTGCATTCTGAGTGCTGCTCTGAGCACCCTGGTGCACGGGGATCCTAGAGTGAGTGCCCCTGGTGGAGGATCTGTCTGGAGCTGGCACTTTTGTGTAGGAGGCACTAGAAATAGGGCCGCGCTGTTTGCCTTCCCCAGACTGTGTGTAGGAGTGGCTCTCATTCACCAGTCCCTGGTTCTGCAACAAGCATGATGCACAAAATGTGTCAAATGCATTCACAGAAGTTGTCCCTATTCTGCCTGTTCTCATTTGTGTTCGAAATTCATTGCTCTCATTACATGCTTAATGCACATCATGTGTCAGTCACAGTGACAGAACTCCTGATACAGATGCAGCTGTTAGGAGGGTATAATGCCATTATTCTGTTCTGCCTGTGAGTCAATGGTCTCTGTCAGTGTGAGCAAAGACTTGCCCTGTGGTTCCTGGTGGGTGACCCAAATCATTGCATCATCACATAGATGCTGGATGTCAAAACTAGGGGTTCTGTCAAAATACTGAAGAATGTTTACACCTGCAGCATTACACATTTTCAAAACCAAATTGATTTCACTTCATTCATTCCTTTTGTTCATGGGTTGACAACTTAACAGAACAACATGTTATTAGAGTACTTGCTGTTAGTGTTACTAATATAGTTGGTCTCTAAAAGCTTTGCTTCATGGTCTCCACAGGTAGGAGTCCTCCGGCATATTTCTGTATTTGTACATGACATTGCTATGGACTACAGCTGTCTGTCAGGGAACCACTCACCTGGGTTTTGGCCACAATGGCCTTGGCCTTGGCCAGGAGGTGGCGGCGCTGTGAGGCTCGCATCTGCGTCTCCCTGCGTATGGCCAGCCTCTTCAGCTCCGCCAGCTCCTCCTTGCGCCTCGCTGTCAGCTGTAACAAGTCAGGCAGACTGTCAGCTGTAACTAGTCAGTTGTAACAAGTCAGGCAGACTGTCATCTGTAACTAGTCAGTTGTAACAAGTCAGGCAGACTGTCAGCTGTAACTAGTCAGGCAGACTGTCAGCTGTAACTAGTCAGTTGTAACAAGTCAGGCAGACTGTCAGCTGTAACTAGTCAGCTGCAACAAGTCAGGCAGACTGTCAGCTGTAACTAGTCAGGCAGACTGTCAGCTGTAACTAGTCAGCTGTAACAAGTCAGGCAGACTGTCAGCTGTAACTAGTCAGCTGTAACAAGTCAGGCAGACTGTCAGCTGTAACTAGTCAGTTGTAACAAGTCAGGCAAGTCAGCTGTAACTAGTCAGCTGTAACAAGTCATGCAGACTGTCAGCTGTAACTAGTCAGCTGCAACAAGTTAGGCTTGCAGTTGCAACAAGTCAGATTGTCAGTTGTAACAAGTCATGCAGACTGTCAGCTGTAACTAGTCAGCTGCAACAAGTTAGGCTTGCAGTTGCAACAAGTCAGATTGTCAGTTGTAACAAGTCAGGCAGACTGTCAGCTGTAACTAGTCAGCTGCAACAAGTTAGGCTTGCAGTTGCAACAAGTCAGATTGTCAGTTGTAACAAGTCAGGCAGACTGTCAGCTGTAACTAGTCAGCTGCAACAAGTTAGGCAGACAGTTGCAACAAGTCAGACAGACTGTCAGCTGTAACTAGTCAGGCAGATTGTCAGGTGTAGCAAGTTAGGCAGACTGTCAGCTGTAACTAGTTAGGCAGACAGGCAGCTGTAACAAACCAGGCCGACAGTCGGCCATATCTAGTTAGAAAATATTTACAAGAAAAGCATTTGGTCAGATGTAACGGGGTAAACAGCGCATACAGAACAAGACAGGCAGAGAGAAGTTGATGCCATGAGCAACAGTTACTGTAATGAGGGATGAAGACAGTGGATATTAGGTAACACATAGGGCAAATACAAATAAACAAGTCTGCCTTCCACAAACCATTTGGTAAAATCCAAGTCTCTCTTTTTTTTCTCTCTTGCTTTTTCCAAGTACCTCTTTATGTGTTGGTTTATATATTCATGGATGTGCATGCATGCAAGCGCACAAACACACACACACACACACACACACACATGGAAACAAATTATTTTGCACACTGCAAAATCTACAAGCACACAGAGATAAACACAACAGCATGTCTACAGGCTGTGCAAAAGCTTTGGTAGAGTCGTTGGACACCACTCACAATGGGGGGGAGTATTGGTGCTCCGTCAAAGCGTATGCAGGAGACAAAGTTGCTGTCGGGAGACACGTTCCTAACTTCAGGCAGGCTGTCCAGCCTCCTGCTCAGCTCCTCAAAGTAGTCGATGAGTCTGCCCATGCCTGCTGCATCCATGTTGGTCATCTGTCCATTGAATAAACACGAAGACATTAGTTCTACATAGCAACTTCTCTCCAATAGCTGGGGCCCAAAGTGCTTTTGGACTTTACCCTCTGACAGCTGGGCCATTGGTCAGATCTCTACAGGCACTTGCTGACAAACAGTGATAGATACATGGGACACAAACACTCCAGGAGCAGCTCCATCTTGGATCTCCACTCCAATGAGTGCATTCCAGCCCAAGTTTGCCTCATGGCTGCATCAAGAGGTAATAAGCATGTCATCCTGCCCTGACTGGTAGAGAAAAATGTGAGTAACGACAGATTCCACTTTCTCATACAGAAAACTACACAAAGCACATAGTGCATATAAGTTGTTTAATATGGATAAGAATTGTTGAAACGTAACTCTGGTGAAAATATATCAATAAACATCACCATGCAGATATATTACTTATTATCTGTGCTTTGGTGAGACCACCTCTAGAGCTTCACATTCTACAAGTATGTTTTGTGTATATTTCACTTAAGCTTGAATTATCATGACATGTATTTTCAGTTTCCCTATACATTCAACTGCTGCAACATATGAGCTAATTCAAGTACTGATCACTGCATGCATTACTTGTTGTTGTTGTTGCTGCTGTTGCTGTTATGTTTCATAAATATATAAGTAAATAAGTGAATGAATGAATAAATGAATGAATATATACATGTTTTAAATTAACTGAAGATATTATTTTACTTATATCAACGTTGCATTTTGTTGCCGTCTGTTAGTTCAACCACATCATCTACAACTGAAGCCCAGAGCTCTGGTCCGTCAGTCAGTTCCTCATCGTGTTCCAAAACCGACCATTGCGAGGTGCGTATGGTATTGTGTTGTTTACATGTAGGCTCTCTCTCTTGAAAATAAACCTAGCCCCTAAGCACAAAGCAGACACCCTCATCATGCTCATGCTACTTGCATATTTGACCACTGTTTCTATCAGTAAATCATGAGGAAATCAGAGAGGTCCGCCTGAAGAGCCATACACATGTTCTACTTATTCCAGAGTTACAAACTGCTTAAGTCTCACTTTTGATGGACCTCTGACTCAATGAAGGTTTCACTTTGAATGCTGTACCAAAAAATACATATCTGTATCAATATCACTGAGCACTTTGGTTACTTTTAATTTCCACCTCAACAGTAGTGTGTGTGTGTGTGTGTGTGTGTGTGTGTGTTTGTGTGTTTGTGTGTGCATGCACGTGTGTGTGTGTGAGTTTGTGTGTGTGTGTGTTACTCTGACATAGATTGACAAAATACAGTACATATCAATATGAAGAATTATCTAACTATTCTGTATCCCAACATGGAGTGACTACACTTGGCAGCTTATCAGCATAATTAGACAAGAAAGGAATGGTGAAAGATTTAAATGTTTAGAAAACTGACAGCAAGATAGCACTGACAGTTTAAAGCTATTGGCTGTATTGTTGCTGTTGCTGCTGCTACTACTGCTGCTGCAGCATGAGTTAAAACCTCATCTCAAACCACTGATTTCTTCGTGTGAAACCAGTTCGGGTCATTGGAATTGTTGCTCACAAAGACTTACGCATATATGAAGAACATGAACCAATGAACAATTTCCCATGCCGTAAAAATCGAAATAAACTTGTCATAGTCCAAGGTATGTGGCAGCGCAAAGGAAATCACGAAATAAGAGTAAAACATGCACCCCTCCACGTGGTATGCCGCTGAGGCAAATGAAAGTAAGCGTCGATGAATATATATGTATCAAATTAATTTCTTCTCCACAGAAGAAACTATGTGGACTAAGTAACTGGCTGATGTCATCTACGCCATCAGATGCAGTATTTCAGGGCCACTCAGAAACTGTGGTCCATGAGCAAGATTCAGTCATAAACTCGCCTGTACACAAAGATGTGAATCATTATTTACGAAGGATCGGGCGTGTAGGTTGCAGTCTCCATGCAAATGCGAATGCTTTCCACAATAAGCCCAGTAGGTACATTTACCTGCGTTAGATCCATGTCGCTCTTGTATCGTCAAAAACTAGGGTCGGTGGTCGATAGTCTACTCTATACGGCAAGTAGATCCGTCGTAACAAATCAAGTCGCATTCAGCCGTGAGGAATTTCCAGTTATTATTGTTCCGTCGACCCGTTCATGTCTGTGCACGACATGGAATATCAACAGAATATCTCCTAACCGAGACAACAATATCGCTTGGTTAAAAGAGAGTAAAATATCGGTGTCAGTGAGTCTCAATAGTGACAATCGTTAACAATGCTCACTCCGCAACTTTCCTAAATATCATTAACTAATCTCTGGCGCGAAGGATTTGACACAGTCCGCGCCATTTTGAAACAAACGTGTTGATGTCATGCGGGGCTAACTACTATAGTAAACTGATTATTGGTTGGTCCGTTTCCCAGCTTTCGTCCAATAGAATGGTTCATACTGTAGCTAGTTTGGAGTGAACGAGGCACGCATTACGACCAAAACATTAGAACTCGTGACCGTGTGTCATCTCGTGACATTACGAGTCACGATGAAGACGCTATCGCTGCAAACGACCGTCCAAAGGATCATCTAACATACGTCGAAGATGAACGCCATAATCTCATTATGTCACTTCTGTGAAATTCACGGGCCCAAGATTTTATTCTGCACACAGCCGCTACGTCGGGAGACCACCCGGAGTCAACTAGAACATGTTGATCATGATGCTGAATACGATAACATAACAAGTGCTTTGGGAAGACATGAACAGTCGCCGTCTGTTAGTTCAACCACATCATCTACAACTGAAGCCCAGAGCTCTGGTCCGTCAGTCAGTTCCTCATCGTGTTCCAAAACCGACCATTGCGAGGTGCGTATGGTATTGTGTTGTTTACATGTAGGCTCTCTCTCTTGAAAATAAACCTAGCCCCTAAGCACAAACTGTGACAAAGCAGACACCCTCGTCATGCTCATGCTACTTGCACATTTGACCATAGGGCTGTAAGCATCTGACAATACACAATTTAACACAATCTTACAAACAACAGCATTTTTGTGCTCTTTCACCATAGAGTTCACATTGGGTATTGTGGTCTGTTGATTTTATTGAGAATCAGAACACACATACACACACACACACACACACACACACACACACACACACAGACACAGACACACACACACACACAGACACACACACACACACACACACACACACACACACACACACACACACACACACACACACACACACACACACTCACTCACTCATTCTTGTAAAAATGTCATTGTAATGATGACAGAGTAAACCAAATAGCACTTTATGAAGAACTTCTGTAGAACTATGGAACGCTCTTTTGATGCTGAAGACATGTTGTGTCAATATTACTTCATAGTCACTTTCACAAAACAGTAAAGTTATCAGTTGGTTCACAACCAGGAAATACAGAACATATTCCTCAAGGCTGGTTCTATATCCGCTCCAGAGACATGAGGAGGCTGTAGGATTTCCCCATGACTTTTGTTGAACTTGCATCCCAAGCAGTCAAGGACTCCCTGCAAAATGCAACGTTGATATAAGTAAAATAATATCTTCAGTTAATTTAAAACATGTATATATTCATTCATTTATTCATTCATTCACTTATTTACTTATATATTTATGAAATATAACAGCAACAGCAGCAACAACAACAACAAGTAATGCATGCAGTGATCAGTACTGGAATTAGCTCATATGTTGCAGCAGTTGAATGTATAGGAAAACTGAAAATACATGTCATGATAATTCAAGCTTGAGTGAAATATACACAAAACATACTTGTAGAATGTGGAGGGATATGCAAGTAAGGTACAGTCACCACACACACACACACACACACACACACACACACACACACACACACACACACACACACACACACACACACACACACACACACACACACGAACAGCTGCTGCAAAACAAAAACAGAAAGCATTATCCACTCAACCATCAATGTACTGCTAAGGTGTAGGATATAGATTCATTAGAGTGTGTGTGTGTGTGTGTGTGTGTGTGTGTGTGTGTAGCAGAGCTCCTACACACTTGCTATGTTTTTGCAACAACATTTCCTACTTTCTTACATCACTGTCACACCTCTACATTTTTGGCTGCATTACTACCAGAAAGCTTTTCTCTCAAGAAATAAGCTCAACCGAAATGCGCGCCAGTCCAGGAGACCACCCATAGAGATTGCGGGTGGAAGGTAAACATGCTGTCCATGTGCTTATAGATAAGACCAAGAATTAAATAGCGATTTTGATTCTAACGGCGTTAAGTGAAAAGATTTTTCATAGATAATCGGAGAAAATCGATATGACATGATCTTAATTCTTACTCTCGAGTCACTACTTCACTGAAACCAAAACCAATACATCTATGATCTTTGACCGAGAGAAGGACGACCCATACGGCCGTAGAGCAAAGACCATACACAGTAATGTATGGTCTTTGCGTAGAGTCAATGACCAACTCGGCAAAGTAAAGAAGTTGAAGGGTAGTAAACTGTAAGCATGCCATCCCACCTCTACGCTCAGTAAAAACGAATTGTATTGATATCAGCATGTTAAGAATTGAACGAAAATGTCAAATTTGAATGTACGAGGTGAATTTATTAAATAGATTTCCTCTCTTTATCAGCCAAAGTAGAATTTGTGGTTTCATGCCTTACTGAAATGATGATAAACTGTTGGCGGACTCGGTGAAGGGTAGCACACTTTAAACACGCCGTCCCGTCTCATCGTTCAACGCAAACGATAACTACTGATAGCAGCATGCTCAGCAATGAACAGAGATTATAAATCTGAGTGTACGAGGTGAATAAGTTTCACACAATTCCTTACATCATAAAAACAAGTTGAACTGCTGTTTTCTTATCTTGATATCTTTCAATGAGTAGGATGGAAACACATATTCTGCCTACCCTTGAAATGAGCATTTATTCCTTTGCAGATCCTGCAAGTTTTAGCATTGTTGGCAAAGCAAAAGAGTAGGGAAACTGATTCCACGTAGACCGCTGTTTTGACAAGTAGGCGCGAAAATGGTGCCACTTTGCGCGCGACGCAAACGCGCTAAAAATTTCACATTAAATCACGTTTTTTATCCCCTACACAAAAACAAAACTAAAAGCATAAACATTGATTCCTTGTCCATTTCTCATGAAGTAGATGTGATTTTTTAGTCAAAATAACTATATTTGCTTTTGTACGTTTCTTTGATAGGGATGAACCCATCGTTTTTTCAATTTGTCTCTGCTGTTGGACAGCCAATTGGACATGCTACTTAAAGTTTTATAAAAACCAATTTTAGATGCACACTACTCATTAGGAATGTACGTATGATTGTGTGTGTGTGTGTGTGTGTGTGTGTTGAAATTCGACTGTGTGGTGAAATTCGACGAACTTTATCACATCGTGACACTGTCAACTTTCATTTCGACTGTTGCTCGTTGCAGGGTTGTTATTCAGTGCACACGGGATACGTAACCCATGATGAAGATGCACAGGTCAGCTACGTAAGCACTCAGCAGCCCTATCACCCGCAGATTTTCAGCCGCATCAGACAGGGCTGCATTCGAAGTCTCAGTTGTGAGGTAAGACGAAACAAGATGGTGAAACCATGTGGTCAGTCTTGTAGTTACTATTTCAAACCGTAAGATTTGCATGGTATACCGAGACGCCATGAAAGGTCCAATGGATGTGACTACTGTGAGCAGCATCGAAGTTAG
>JAWQFJ010001913.1:17500-62500 GCA_034096865.1 Theodoxus fluviatilis | reverse complement strand
AAAGCTCATTTTATTGAATCACCACCTCTGAATTAGTAAGATTTATGACTTTGGAACACGTAAGATTTGAGGCTTTTAAAATAGTATTATTTTAATCATGACTTCATAGAAGGAACAAAAATCCCCTCATTTGGCCCAAATTTATCAAAATACTTCAAATGTGAATGTAGTTATAAGATGATTGGTGATAAGTACGTGGAGGTGCCTAAATGCTGTTGCATTCAGACATAGTGTATGGGTTTGAATATGCCAAGCAAGCAGTAGCTGTCGTGAAAAAAATTACATGTGATCTTAGCAAGATAGAGATCACATTTTCATGGTACTGAGTATTGGACAACAGGAGGACACCATCTTCTGGACTAAGTCTTTAGGGAACTACAGCACAGCTTTGCATATGGCGGTTTTCATGTTACGTGTGTGGAGTCTGCATTCTCTGGTATTCCTGGCTGAGCGAAATGGTGCGTGTTGCAGAGACGGAAGAGGGCTTCATGAAGCTCTTCTCCAAGAAGGTGGAGGAAGATGGCATTGCCTGTCCCCCCTCTGCCAGTAAAGAGGCCGTGGTGGAGGAGGAGCGGGAGGATGCAGTGGAGAATGTGGGAACACGGTCCATCAAAACTCTGCGCCAGCTCCGACAGGTACGCTGCTGTTGTGCATTTATTCGTCTTTAGCATCTCTGTATTTAGCATCTCTCCTTACATTGGCGCACAGAGGGATGCTGTGCTCAAACTCTGTATCAGATTTCACGTGACCATGTCCAAAAGTACAGAATGTTCTTCTAACACTCTTTCAAAAGCATAATTACATAGCCTGTCATATGAACGTTGTCATGAGCATGTATACATCTATGTAATGTATGAACTGAAATTGTATAGTGTTTTGATATTCCTTTCTCTTCTATTCCCCTGTGGGTTCGGGGTAAGAGTTGACCCACCTCGTCTTTCTACGCAATTCGTAAGAGGCAAATAACTAGGGACACCATGACTTGATTTGTGTGTACTCCAAACTGTTCTAGTGATTTTTGTGCTTGGTGGCCTTACATAGCCTACAAAGGCTGATAGGCCGTAAAACACCATCCATCCATACATCCATCCATCCTTTGTCTTCTAACTGATTTTATTGACTCACATGCGAAGCAAAAGTGAGTCTATGTACTCAGCCGTGTCGTCCGTCCGTCCGGGCGTAAAAAACTTAAACGTTGGATTTTTCTCGGAGACTATTAAGTCTATCAACACCAAATGTGGCATGATGGTGTATGATGACAAGGCCTCAAAAAACATACATAGTGACTTGACCTTGCTTCAAGGTCAAGGTCACAGGAGCCATAAATGTGGTCTCAAAAACAGTCATTTTTCACATTTTCCCAATTTTCTCCCACGTTATTGAGAATGGCAACCTTAGCTACAAGTGGTATATAGATCAAAGCAAGCCCTATCTTTTGATACCAGTTTGGTTGACCTTGCTTCAAGGTCAAGGTCACAGGAGCTCTTCAAAGTTGGATTGTATACATATTTTGAAGTGACCTTGACCCTGAACTATGGAAGATAACTGTTTCAAACTTAATAATTATGTGGGGCACATTTGTTCACATATCATCAAGGTCAAGGTCACTTTGACCCTTATGAAATGTGACCAAAATGGGGTAGTGAACCACTAAAAGTGACTATATCTCATGGTAGAAAGTGCCAATAAGCACCATTGTGCTTCCTATGTCTTGAATTAACAGCTTTGTGTTGCATGACCTTGGATGACCTTGACCTTGGGTCAAGGTCACATGTATTTTGGTAGGAAAAATGTGTAAAGCATTTCTTTGTGTATGATGTCATTGGTAGGTTTAGTTGTTTGACCTTGACCTTGAAGGTCACCTGAAGGTCAAGGTCATATAAAGGTCAAGGTCAAGCATGTGAGTCGTATGGGCTTTGCCCTCTAACTGATCTTGTTTCTCTTTCATCACACATTTTCTCTTGCTTTTCATCTGATCCATTTTCAGGTTATTCCAAATGAAGTAATCAATCTTTCTGTTTATGATGCAAAGGAGTTTCAAAAGGTTTTAATTCTGTTTTCTCATTTTTCTTGTACTTATACATTATGTAACTTTAGTTTCAATAGTTCTAGCATATTTGAAACTTTATACCACCAGAAAAAATCCATAGTTGGACAGTAAAGTACTGTGGATTATGAATCATGACTCTCAAATCAGTTGTCAGCTAAGATAAACGTGCTATGGAACAAATTAATGTAGTATTGGTAGTTTATGTGTGTATGTGTGCTTTTCTGTCCAACTGTCTGTGTAGATAATTCTGTAAAATCATGCAATGCTTTCCCTTTTTACAAAGAAACGCACCATGTGTGAAATTGGAATTTTTGGTGAGCATGTCGAGTTCATATAGTAGTGGGTTAACGTACACTTCAGTGTATGCATAAATCATGCTTGGTTGGGTAACTAATTCCTGGATGTCAAGACAAAAGGTGCTCTCTGCGCATGCTCTAGGCAGCACCAAGTTCCGGGTGCTGGCTCACCATGCTGTCGTAGGCAACCAGATCATCGTCAGTGGACCAGAGAAGGACATGGTCAAGTCCATCCTCAACGCACTCAAGGTAGGGACAGACTGCAGCTTTCCTGGGTGTGCAGTTTTGATGCATGCTTTCCCAAGTCATCAATCGGCTTTCCTTTATGTTATCTCTCTCTTTCTCACTTTCTCTCTCTCTCTCTCACTCTCTCTCTCTCACTTGGTGTCCAGAACCTGCTCCCCAGGGGCTGCTGCCGGGTGATCAGCTACAGCTCAGTCTACGTGGATTCCTGGCGCTGCAACTTCCTGGGACTGGCACCAGAAGTCACTCTGCCTCACCACACCCAAGACAACGAGTTCTTTGTGCTGCTGGAACTGGTGCCACGTGGGCAGGAGGTCTACCCTGTGGAGGAACCCGAGTCCATCGACTCAGACAAGTCAGAGACAGAGGGAACCTTTGGTGGCTGGGATTTTCGCATGAGCAGCTCGGTCACCATTGCTGACAAAGGTAAGCAGAGACAGAGGAGACCTTTGGTGGCTGGGACTTTCGCATGAGCAGCTCGGTCACCATTGCTGACAAAGGTAAGAAGAAAGGAAAAACAGACAGACACAGAGACAGAGGGAACCTTTGGTGGCTGGGTCTTTCGCATGAGCAGCTCGGTCACCATTGCTGACAAAGGTAAGAAGAAAGGAAAAACAGACAGACACAGAGACAGAGGGAACCTTTGGTGGCTGGGTCTTTCGCATGAGCAGCTCGGTCACCATTGCTGACAAAGGTAAGCAGAGACAGAGGGAACCTTTGGTGGCTGGGTCTTTCGCATGAGCAGCTCGGTCACCATTGCTGACAAAGGTAAGCAGAGACAGAGGGAACCTTTGGTGGCTGGGTCTTTCGCATGAGCAGCTCGGTCACTATTGCTGACAAAGGTAAGAAGAAAGGAAAAACAGACAGACACAAATACACACACACACACACACACTCTCTCTGTCTCTCACACATACACATGCACATACATACACACATGTACACACATGTACACACACATACAAACACATTCATACATACACAGGCACACACACACACACACACACATGCATATTGAGAGGTGCTTTACTTTCTGTTGATTGAATTCATAAGTACATCTTTTATTCTAGAAAATCAAAAAGATACAATAATCTGATGCAAAAGTTTTACACCTACGAGGCACCTTGTTCATCTCAGATGGAGCTAGGGCACTGTAGGTTTACCCAGACTTGATTGAGAGAAGAAAGTGGATTGTTATGCATTGTGGTTATTTGCCTGCAGGTCCCTTAGTCCTGTCCAAGATGGAGCTGGCCTTGAGGAACCAGAACTTGACAGACGCTGTCGTGGAGCAGTGCTTCACCTGCATCAAGGAGCAGTGGATGAAGTGGGTGTTGCACTAACACTGCATTGCTGTCTCAGCTCTTTGTTAGGAACTGCATTGCTGTTTCAAGTCTTTGTTAGGAACTGCATTGCTGTCTCAGGTCTTTGTTAGGAACTGCATTGCTGTCTCAAGTCTTTGTTAGGAACTGCATTGCTGTATCAGGTCTTTGATAGGAACTTCATTGCTGTATCAGGTCTTTGTTAGGAACTGCATTGCTGTATCAGGTCTTAGTTAGGAACTGCATTGCTGTCTCAGGTCTTTGTTAGGAACTGCATTGCTGTATCAGGTCTTTGTTAGGAACTGCATTGCTGTATCAGGTCTTTGATAGGAACTTCATTGCTGTCTCAAGTCTTTGTTAGGAACTGCATTGCTGTCTCAGCTCTTTGTTAGGAACTGCATTGCTGTATCAGGTCTTTGTTAGGAACTGCATTGCTGTATCAGGTCTTAGTTAGGAACTGCATTGCTGTCTCAGGTCTTTGTTAGGAACTGCATTGCTGTCTCGGCTCTTTGTTAGGAACTGCATTGCTGTCTCAGGTCTTAGTTAGGAACTGCATTGCTGTCTCTGGTCTTTGTTAGGAACTGCATTGCTGTCTCAGGTCTTAGTTAGGAACTGCATTGCTGTCTCTGGTCTTTGTTAGGAACTGCATTGCTGTCTCTGGTCTTTGTTAGGAACTGCATTGCTGTCTCAGGTCTTAGTTAGGAACTGCATTGCTGTCTCTGGTCTTTGTTAGGAACTGCATTGCTGTCTCAGGTCTTTGTTAGGAACTGCATTGCTGTCTCAAGTCTTTGTTAGGAACTGCATTGCTGTCTCAGGTCTTTGTTAGGAACTGCATTGCTGTCTCAGGTCTTTGTTAGGAACTGCATTGCTGTCTCGGCTCTTTGTTAGGAACTGCATTGCTGTCTCAGGTCTTAGTTAGGAACTGCATTGCTGTCTCTGGTCTTTGTTAGGAACTGCATTGCTGTCTCAGGTCTTTGTTAGGAACTGTATTGCTGTCTCAGGTCTTTGTTGGGAACTGCATTGCTGTCTCAAGTCTTTGTTAGGAACTGCATTGCTGTCTCAAGTTTTTGTTAGGAACTGCATTGCTGTCTCAGCTCTTTGTTAGGAACTGCATTGCTGTCTCAGGTCTTTGTTAGGAACTGCATTGCTGTCTCAGGTCTTTGTTAGGAACTGTATTGCTGTCTCAAGTTTTTGTTAGGAACTGCATTGCTGTCTCAGCTCTTTGTTAGGAACTGTATTGCTGTCTCAGGTCTTTGTTAGGAACTGCATTGCTGTCTCAAGTTTTTGTTAGGAACTGCATTGCTGTCTCAAGTCTTTGTTAGGAACTGCATTGCTGTCTCAAGTTTTTGTTAGGAACTGCATTGCTGTCTCAGGTCTTAGTTAGGAACTGCATTGCTGTCTCAGGTCTTTGTTAGGAACTGCATTGCTGTCTCAAGTCTTTGTTAGGAACTGCATTGCTGTCTCAAGTTTTTGTTAGGAACTGCATTGCTGTCTCAGGTCTTAGTTAGGAACTGCATTGCTGTCTCAGGTCTTTGTTAGGAACTGCATTGCTGTCTCAGGTCTTTGTTAGGAACTCAAGTCTTTGTTAGGAACTGCATTGCTGTCTCAAGTCTTTGTTAGGAACTGCATTGCTGTCTCAGCTCTTTGTTGGGAACTGCATTGCTGTCTCAGGTCTTAGTTAGGAACTGCATTGCTGTCTCAGGTCTTAGTTAGGAACTGCATTGCTGTCTCAGGTCTTTGTTAGGAACTGCATTGCTGTCTCAAGTCTTTGTTGGGAACTGCATTGCTGTCTCAAGTCTTTGTTGGGAACTGCATTGCTGTCTCAAGTCTTTGTTAGGAACTGCATTGCTGTCTCAGGTCTTTGTTAGGAACTGCATTGCTGTCTCAGGTGTTTGTTAGGAACTGCATTGCTGTTTTGATTGTCACTGTGCCATGTTTAATTTTCTTTGAGGTGTCCTTGTGGCATGCTTGTCCTCATAAGCAAATGACGGACCTGTCCCATCATTGCCTTACACTGATTGAGAGTGTCTGTGGAGAATTGTGTAGTGAAATCTGAGTCAGAATGGTGTATGCAGTTATCTGTTCACAGCATAAGCAAATCAGAAACTGGTCCACTGCAACTCAATTAGACTAGAAGCTTCCCCAATGTACAGCAGTAGAGAAAGAAAGGACTTGCTATTAAGTAACATTTTAGTCTTTGTGAAATGAAAAAGTGAGTTGCCATTTAAAGTTGACTTGGCCCTTGGAGAAAATGGCTACTGTAACAAACACATTCTTTCCTAAATTATAGCCTTATTAAAGGTTTAATGAGGTGCTGAAGGAAGAAACGTCATCTCTTGATAACGTTGTTTTCCAGTTCTAACGCTGTTTCTTGATAACTTTGCCTGTGAAAATTTCAAGGTAGACTATTATATTTCACCTCACTCCACCATTCACATCTGTCTGTTGCAGTAAAGTGAAAGTCCTGTTCACCTTCACCAAGGCAGGAGGGAACAGATCCGAGGAGGACACGCGACGGTTGCTGCAGATTGTTGGGGCCCAAGAAGAAGACAAGCAGCTGATGAAGTTTTGGATGACGGGACTGAGTGTCCAGTACCGCACTCACATCCTGGCCGCCTCCAAGCCCCAGAGCCCCTCATGACCCCTGGTGACGGGCTGTGAGGGCGGCCTGTAGAACTCGCTGTGTGATGCTTCCTCCCTGACTTGCTTTGCTGAGTGTTGTCACCCCCAGCATTTTCCCTCATTTCGATTCTGTGATGATTCATTGATGCATTGATGTGTGAGGAGACAAGGACAGGAATTCTGGGAGATTTGCTTTTCTGGACCTATCATGTCACTCTGATGCTTTGGTAGCAAGTCTCCATGTGGGTAAGCAGGAGTGACAGGCCTGTGCCTGGCCTCCATTTGGAACTGATGAAGTCACTGGTGAGGAAGGGTTTCTGGCAAGGAGGGTCAGTTCAACATCTGCGGAAGCACAACAGATGCAAAGCCCTGAGTGTCTGTGTGAGCAGTCCCTCCTGTTCTACATCTGTGCTTTCATTTGGAGTTGCTTTCTGCCAGTTCTCCCACAATGCAGCACTCAGCTCAAAATCTGTCACTCCACCTTGGCAGCTGGTTAAGAGAGAGAGAGAGAGGAGACGGAGAGAGAGACAGAAAGGAGACAGAGAGAGAGACAGAGGAGAGAGATGGGGTGGGGTGGGGGTGGTAGAAGGGGGAAACACACATTGGCAAAATCATTTTCTTTTTAGACGACTATCTTTGATAGGTTAGGACTAAGTTCTAGGCCAGGAAAAATATCTTGCAATGTCTTGATCAGCTATCAGAGCCATGACATCTGCATCTAACCAATCATTGTAAGTGGAAGTTGCTCACTCTACACAGAACTGGAAGCTTTGCTGTACTGTGACATACTTAGATGAGGAAACCAACTGAACTATTGATCTCTTGAGGGAAAGTTGAAATGCCTGATTGGGAGTCACACCACAGTTGTGTTTGTCAAAGATTGAGGGCACCAGGCAGATCAAGTGTTAATTGTAAGGTGTGCTCAACTTCCTTGAAATTTTGCCCTTGAAGGCTGCGCTTTCAGGGCCTGTTCTACAGAGTGCATTGTAGATGGCTTCAAGGTGTCATGGAGTACCAGTGGAAGATTTCTGACAGAATCTGGCTACTCTTGTAGGAAGACCAAATGCCTGCATGCTCCTTCCATTCTGTTTTGCTCTGGCAGTCTCCAGCAGGTGTAGAACTGTACAGAACCCTCAGTTATGGTGCTTTTCAAGAGTGCACTGCAAGAACTTTTTCTGTTGCTCTTCTGTGACCAGCCTGCAGTCAAAACTGGCAGGTGAGGGTCTGGAACGTGAACCTCAAGTGCAACGTTATTGCTCACTTTTTGCTTCCTCTGAGTGCAGCTGCTCAAGGGAACAGACTTCTCAGATAGTGATGATGTGATGGTGATGATGATAATTGTGACGATAATGATGAAGATGAGGAGGAGGAGGATGTGATGAGAATAAAGACGACAATGATGATGATGATGACGATGATGATGATGACAACGATAATGATGGTGGTGGTGATTTGAAGATGACGATCCTCACCTGGGTTGCACCTGATCCAGGAAAAGGGGAATTACTGTTGTACTGATGATGACAATGATGAATACTCTTTTGACAACAACATTGATGATGATGACAGTGATGTCTAGTGACTGACAGCCGTAAGGTAGGGTTCAGGTGGAAAGTGGGGAGATGCTGACAGAGACGGAAATCTGAGCTTTGAGTTGTTAAGGGCAATTGCAGAGCAACAGTTGTACAAACTGTTTCCTTCATGTTTGTGTCCATTATACCACAAAGTGGAATAGATGCAGTCACAACACAGTTTGAGACCGATGTTCTTTGCTTAACATTTACAATACATGCATGTCTTCCATTAGAATGGGAGTGGAAACAAAGTTCATTGGTTCACAACAGATATGCTCAAGTGTGGCAACTGTGTCCCATATTCAAGGCCTGACTGCACCCGGGACCCAAAGTGTCATGGCGGCACTGTTTGATGGCGTCACTCCGAAATGTTATGCATGCCTTCAGTTGCTGTGAAACCACAAGTCAAGTTTGCATATCTTTGCATATGTTGTAACACCAAAGAAATGGTGTGCAAAGTAAGACAGGTCTTTAGTGTGGTTTTGTGTGTGTATGTGGGGTGTGTGTGTGTGTGTATGTGGTGTGTGAATGCGGTGTGTGTGTGTGTGTGTGTGTGTGTGTGTGTGTGTAAGAGAGAGAGAGAGAGAGAGAGAGAGAGAGAGAGAGAGATTATAATGTTAGAATTTATATACTAGCACCAGCCCATACAATCCAGCTTTAGAAATGGTTTTCTCTTTGACTGGTAATCATCAAATGAAACTTTAAAAGAAATACACACTTGTAATGTAAACATCTCAAAAAGGTCTTGAACACGGTCTACCTTGCTCATACAGCCTTAGTTTGCTTTGAAAATTGATACAGGTAAGGAAATGAATGATGGTTTTTGTTTTCATACAATGTATTTGCCTACTTGTGTTGTTCCTTCTGTAAAATTATGAAGATTTTTATTTATGCCATCAAACTGTGTTCAGATTAAATAAATTTTAACATTGAAATCATTCAATGAACCTGGTGATTTGAATAAAAGCCTAATGTTGGAGAAAAAAAATGTGTTTGTAATTGTTTGAGTAAAGAATGACTGTTTGAATATTTATATTCATACCAGCAGTGTTTTTGGTGTGTGTGTGTGTGTGTGGTTTTTGTTTTCTTTTTAGAGGATTTAGGAAGATGTTTTATGAAGCAGAGAAGCAGGTCACACCATGTTCTTACAAACACTTTTACACACACTTGGTTTATTTGCACATAAGCTATGGAACATTCTCTAGTCAAAGTGCACTAGTAATTCTTTTCCCCCATGCAAAGACTGCTATGATGCAAGGTGGAGGATTACTTTAGGCAGACATGAACTGGGGCCAATTTGTCAATAGTGTCATCACGGGAATTGTTGTGAGTAGAATCAGTGTGCCTAATGGTACTTGGTCACTGTTGTGAGTAGAATCAGTGTGCCTAATGGTACTTGGTAATTGTTGTGAGTAGAATCAGTGTGCCTAATGGTACTTGGTCACTGTTGTGAGTAGAATCAGTGTGCCTAATGGTACTTGGTCACTGTTGTGAGTAGAATCAGTGTGCCTAATGGTACATGGTCACTGTTGTGAGTAGAATCAGTGTGCCTAATGGTACTTGGTCACTGTTGTGAGTAGAATCAGTGTGCCTAATGGTACATGGTAATTGTTGTGAGTAGAATCAGTGTGCCTAATGGTACATGGTAATTGTTGTGAGTAGAATCAGTGTGCCTAATGCAGTAATGGTACATGGTAATTGTTGTGAGTAGAATCAGTGTGCCTAATGCAGTAATGGAGCATGGTAATTGTTGTGAGTAGAATCAGTGTGCCTAGTGGTGTGTGGCTTTGGAGGAGGACTGGAGCTGCAACAAAATGTTGTTCTACACTGGGCATGTACACGTAGTTGACATTAACAAAAAAAAATTAACCTCTGTATGCAGTGCTGTATGCCTGGAGGGAGAGGGAGAGAATAAGATCGGAGACAGAGAGTGTACTAAATAGATAGCACGGAGCTATTGATTTCCTTTGGTGGTGCACCTTGCTGAAGAATCTTTTCTACAAATATCTTGCAATTAAGTATCTAATGTAGGAAGAGTACACCAATTCTCTATCTATCCTTAATCTGCACCATAACTGGGATGGTTTGGGTTACCAGTGCTGCTTAGAAAAGCTCAAAAATTTCACAGACAATTGTGACTATCCAACAAAATGCTTCAAAACCTGACTGGAAATACTCACAACTGAACAAAGATCAAATCCATGCCTTTGTTTTTGAGAAATTTTCGTGCTGATTTTTTTCTCTCACAATATATTAAAAGCAAAGCTAAGAGGTGTATCCCAAAATCGGCCTTTCAGCAAGTGCTTCCATCACCGGGTAAGGCCCAACACAGCACACCCTTCCTTCTGCCAACCTGTAGACTGGCACTGCTGGCAAGAGGGTCTGTCAGCACTGGTGCAGATAATAGAAGCTAATAATGAAAAGTATGTTGAAAGGGGGGGGAAATGGGTTAAAAAACCCAGCAACAAACTGTATTCTTTCCATTGCCCAATGAAAAGTATACTAATCAAAGAAAATTCAAATAGTAAATTCCAGTCTTCATTCAAACTGGTGACTTAATTGCAGTGTGAGCTTAAGCAAACATTACAATTTAAAAACAGATGGCAACAGAGCAAAGAAGTCATCAAGCAGACTTATGGGAAACCCACGAAATTTATTGGTTCATGAGCACACGCTTCTCAAGGGGGTAGCACAACAAGAATGCAAATATTACAAGACATGACATGGTATATAAAAATAATGAGAGAAAGAGTGAAGCTCACAAAATGTAATAACCAGTGTAGAAACCATTAATTCCATCTCCTCTGTGTGTTAGCTCCCTCTGAATGAAAACTCCTTCATAATAAATCAGTACAAAACTTTGTTACACTGCAACGACAACAATCCGATTGTACCACAAAGCATTTCAACTGGAGAGACTGATCATGACCACACAATTTTCCTGCAATGCGACATTTGATGATTTGGAAATAACTGGATGAAAATCTGCAGAAAACTTTCAAAAGATCCATCTCTGCAATGCAACAACTCCTCAGATGCATGCAACCTACCCCAACTCACTTCAAATTGTTGCCTGCAGGTTAAGCTTGGTTTTCCCCAATCCCAACGTTGTTCATGTACACGTAATGCCTGACCAGTATCAGCACGGCAAAGCAATGGTGGCACGGGTGTAAGCAGTTATCTTGGTATGATCAAGTGGATGGACAGCGTGCAGGAAGATAGCTGGTCCCTCTAAAACACTTTCGGTTTGTGCAGTGCACACTGTCTGCCTGAAGAAAGCATAGCTTTTCGGTAGTCAGGCACTATAGATTGGAGAGTACAGTACACAATCTGCTTGCTCAGTGAGAATCCAGGACCAGGAAATGATTACGGTTAGGTATGAGTGAAACATAAATTAGTATTTTCAATCATTTCTTAAGGAACACAAAACTCTGAAACGAAGAAAAAATAGTCTGATTGTCAAGAGGTAAAACATGAACTCTTTGCCAAGACACACAGGTCACACTTTTCACACTTTGTGCTGTAGGGACACTGGCACTGTTAACTGTATAGTCATTCAGGATTTCCAAACCTATCAGCACTGACACAGGCAGGTCGTATCCACAGCTATAGATGCAAATATGAGTCAACACAAGGACGCTACATCGAGCAAACGGATCTGGGTGAAATAAAGCAGAGGTACTTTAATGAATGATTCTGACCAAAAAATTCACTTTGTCATTCAAATGTATAATACTTTTTTAATAGGTGAAATACCAAACAGAAAATGTTTGATGATGTCCCAAACCTTTTCATCATTCTTTAACATTTACAGGAAGTATTGTTTTCCAGTTTCCAGCCGGACAGAATATTTGATGAACCAGTATGGTCAATTTGGAGATAATCTTTATCATACCTTCAATTCTTTTATTATTTTTTTTGATAATCGGACTGCATGATGGCAACACTTGACACTGCACTCTACTTTTGGTAATTTCGGGCCACCATTGTTTATTCCTTCTTTCTTATCATTCAACAAAAACATCTATAGTAAAGCCTGTGGCTTCTGTCGGCGCAAAGAAACTCAGGATTTGCACAAGTGTCCAGAGCAGAAGTAAAGAAAAATTGGAAACAAAGCAAACTCACCCTTGTCTTCAAACATGAACAGATGTAAGTACAATCAACAACGTAAAATCCACAGCTTCAAGACAGGCATTTAATTCAAAAACATGTCAGTCACATCCATGAAATGTAATATAAAAACTGTACATATCACAGATTCTGGGTTATGTCATTCACGTGCCGACATTGACATAGCAAAATCTAGGTGCAATAAATGTGATAATGTAAGAGAATGTTGTGGAAAAACTTTCTGCAGTTCATTCTCATGACAAAGAAACAAACAGTGAAGACACTCCGTAAGCATGACCTCAAAGGAGATCTAACTGGCGGCTCTACCTAGAATCACGATAACCAAATACTACACCATATTTCTACTTAACAGAATTTTAAAGAATTTCATTTTCCTCTCATCTAAGCGGTTGAAATAAAGTCCTTCAAGCATTTTGATCAGAAACACCAAAGCTGATTAGTAGGGAAATACTGAAGGTTCGTCTTGCTGCCATGTGTAGAATGCAACAGCACAAGATGGCACAGAAGCCACGATCAAAAGCATGAGCTTTTACAAATGTCTGCCTTTTGCAGGTGCAACAAGTCACCTTCACAAATCCATCTTGTCTTATGATGTTCAAACTTATCAGCTGTATCAAGGTTCTTCCAATAGAAAAGATCAATGACAGCATGTTCGTAGGCCTACTACTCACTACTGAGGTCACTCCAACGTCCCCATGAACACCCGAAACCAGGTCACAAGGAAAGCACCAGAAGTGAGGTGTCTTCGTTCCCCCAGCACTCTCCTCAGGCAGAGTGAAAGAGAGAAGAGAAAGGACCACCTCAACTTGCATTGTTCATACATTTATACAGGATTCCCACAACACCTGAAGATGCGAGTTGTGGAAAGCGCAACTCCTACAGCAGATGTACTTTTATTCCCAAAACTGGGTATTTCACGACAGCCTTCTAACCAGTTACACAGTCCCTCAACCAAGCAGACCAATGGCCTCTCCGCATTGACCACAGCCACAGCTCCTTGGCGCTTATCGCTCAGACCAGGTCTCCCTGACCGATGTTTCTGGAGGAAAACTTACATGCTG
Organism: Theodoxus fluviatilis; assembly: GCA_034096865.1. Taxonomy (NCBI): domain Eukaryota; kingdom Metazoa; phylum Mollusca; class Gastropoda; order Cycloneritida; family Neritidae; genus Theodoxus; species Theodoxus fluviatilis. The sequence goes on along the minus strand of JAWQFJ010001913.1, from coordinate 49,204 downwards.
CAAGGAATCCGAGTCTGCAACGCTCCCCCAAGCTCTGAAGGTCATTGCACACGAGCCCAGAAAAGTCACAGCAGGATGACACAGCTGCATTGTTGTCAAAGACACTGAAATTACAGGTGTCGTACAGGTTTTGACATTCACAGATAGGGCAACCGGTTTTAAAAAAAGTTCAACTGCACCACAGATTTGGAACAAAGATTTTGATGGAGCTTGAGAAAGAAGTGAGAGAACATCACTGCAAATGCATTATTTGTAGCAAATATAGATATCTCACATGCAGAGTTAATCAAGTGTGAAGGATCAACAGTATAAATTTCACAACTAACTGTCACAAGAGCTTGAAAGGCAATGTTGAAATACACATCGAAAAGTAATTATGTATGAATAAAAAAGATATTGCACTTTTCAAAATGGAGACATACGTCACACGAGAAACCTTCTCAACAATAACATAAACAATAAACATTTGATTTTCATTCACAGAAAAAGCATGAAATCATCCTAAGGCAATTTCAGATCAACTTGAAAAAAAGGAATATTTGGTTTTGTAGATATGCTTTGCTAATATATAATCTTGGTTACACATTACTAAACACTTAGCAGTAATAAATTGCACTAAAAATTTCCCCCAAAAGAGTACAATCAAATTGAGAGAGAGTGAAAAATCTTTTCTGCAGGTAAGAACACTCAAATGTCTGGTGAATTATTATTTGAGTAAGCAGGGATGACTGTCCCATTGTTAATCAGTCAATAAAAGCTAAGTTAAAAATTTAGTATAAAAATCCTTATCACAGACTATTAACAGAGGAGAGAAAAAAAACATTATATGGGAAAGAAGAAGAATTTCAACGGTACAAACAATCAATACTTCAGCAATCACAACACGACAGATCTTAGTAACAACTGACAGTCATACTTTAAAATTACCAATTACTTCCACTGTGTACCTTTCACCTGAGGCAACTGGGGACACCGACAATTCAACAACAGTGGAGTGAGGAATTCACAGGCAATGTGTCGATGATGATGAAGGGGAAAAAGCACACTCGTTGCAAGAGGAAAAAAGTTTGACCACTCCTACACCTGGACAGCTTCAAGAAAGAATTCTCAGGTGTCGCTCTCGTTTGGAGTGTTCTTGCCTCGTTTCTTGGAGGAGAACTTTTTCTTCACAATTTCGTTGAAATTGAATGGTTGCAGGCAGAAGACCTGGAAGGAAGGCCAAAGGTCAAATTGAGAAACAATGGGCCCTTTCACAAGAAAGCAGCGCAAATGGAAATCATGCATGGGGAAATGCATACACAATGTAAGCTTATCATTCCTGACCTAAGTTTTAAGAAAAGCAAATAACACAATGGAACTGGAAACGAATAAATGGAAGGTAAGGAAAAAGATCTGTTATTGCAACATAGGTCACCAATGGAGTGAAAATTCGTGGTCAAGTCATGAAAATGATTCATTTTAAGTAGGCAGGGGAAGAAACCAACTCATCTGAGTTCTACATCAGCATGCAGGATGCGATCCATTTAGCATAGGGTCAAACGTTTGAACTTTACGTCATAGGGCACACTCCATTTACAAAGCATTGATTCACTTTCAGAAGAAAAGCAGAGCAACGAGCAGTCATTTTTCTGTGCACTACAGCATTACTTCAGCTGGCTATCATTCCGTGGAGTGGAACCACTGTAGTTACGCCATCACAGTGCAGCACACTCATGGATGACATCACTTCTGGGTTATACTTTCTTAGCAGCCTCAGCAAGCAACATCCAACTGCTACACCACAATGTCTCGCTGTCAAGTCATCACAGCATTCAGGTGAGACTGTCTACGGCCCCCGTCACCGAAGCAATGCTAGGATTAATCACCGACAGGTTAGACACCACCCTGTTCTTGGTAAAACTAGCCACAAGGGTTATTTCCAACACACACAGATGGGCAGCCACCAGTAAACTAACTATACCACAATGACCATCTCATTACTACAAGTACCATCTACTCTAAATATTATAAAAGGTTGTGGAAGCCAAAGCAAAACAATACAGTGACTCAATATAAGAAGTTCACAAGAAACACACAACAAAACAAAACTTTTAGCTACAGGACGCTAACAAAAAGATGCATTCTGAGGGCACATGCTGGGAGACTAAAAAGACAACCTTTTTCTGTCTATCAACGGATTTGTCTACAGTCAGACGAGGTCCATTTTTTGTTGGGTCCATCTGTTGTCCGTGAGGGTGAATTTTCTTCTCAAGTCTTGAGGAGTTTGGGTTTGAATTCTCACATTTCACATTCATCAAGGTTACTAGTTTTCTTGTTAATCAGTGAAGTGAGCATTCACCTACCATTTGTATTCTCTTTAATTTTCCATGCAGCATTCGCGAACTTGACCGGCATCTCTACTCTCGATAAAGTATTTATCATTTATATACACTTTAGTGTGATACAAACTTCAGATGGTATGCATACTATCGAATTGGTTAATCAATTGATAATTAAAAAAATAGACAATCTATAAAACTTATACTCCTTGACCAGAAAAGGAAAACACTTTTAATCTGAAAAAGTGCACTATAAAAGTGAAAAACTTTTGTGCATCTTTCACTAATAGTCAGATAATTTGAGTGATCATTGTTTGATATGAGAAGCATTCTTACTGCGTTCCATGTCATATATTCCAGTGCTAGGTATTCTTGTATGCAGCTGTGTACCAGCAGAACTTACATGCAGCATTCCAGTGTAACGTGTAGGAGCCGGTGGAGGTATTTTAATGTCCTGTCTCTCACTTTCCCTTGGATCACTCGACTTTGGAAACTCCCGCCCCCCCCCCCCCCCCCCCCCCCCCCCCATCCCTTTACTGTTGGTAAAATGCACACATGCACGCACGCAAGCATATACACACACACACACACACACACCCGCGCGCACACACACACACACGCACGCGCGCACACACACACACACGCACGCACGCACACTCATTTTTATTAACCCAAGTGTCACACAAGCCTAAACAGTGGACCAGTAGTTGTGAGTTATTTCCCACTGCAGATCAGAGCACACACACTGACTGGCGGGGTTAGGCAGGATGCAGATGGACCGAACTCTAGCAGGACTGGGCACAGGTCAATGCAAGCACATGTAGCTAGCTAGCACCACTCCCCTACAGCGGAGGCCCAGGGCATCTTGTTCACTGACCCACACAGGACTTGGCCCACGATCAACCAGCCCCGTGAGGCACAGGCATTGAGGGCTTTTGGAGGGAGACATTCGTCTCATCATTGTGATGTAGTTACATCTGCAGACTTATCCTGGTCAGTTGCTTACCTTATCCTATGACAAACCGTATGATTTCTTTCTGATAAAACTCAGTGACGAATTTATCCCTGAGCCAGGTGCTGTAACAGATTTTACTTCTTTACAACTTTTCAAAAACTTGATCGATCAAAAGCATTCACTTCTTATAATTTATAAGCAATACCAGCTGGTGCTGCTACTGTCTCTGCCAAAATCGACAAGTGTAGCAAAGAAAGTATGATGTACGTATGTATTTGTTTAACAAGAAAAGTATAAAAACAAATTAATTTACACATCACCATTTAATTCTACGATGAATTCAACCAATTATTGCAACAACTACTGGTAATAAAGTACACTGGCTCTCCTTTTCAATGGTTTATGGCAGTAAACTCCCCACCCCCACCCACCCCTCCTCTATTTGAGCCACAAGGGTGCTGGAGTGAGGAAAGTTCGTTCCAATTGTTCCAAAGTTCAACATGGTTCAAAAGCTCTGGTCTTAAGATGAAAGCAAAACAAATCTACAGATACAGCACAGTATTTGATTTCCAGTGGAATCTTTAATCCGCTAATTCAAAACTCGTGACCAGTACAAAAAGCTGCCTTTAAGGGGACGGAAACGGAGCTTTCACTTCTAAGCGCAAGTCCTGTGCCGCGGCAAGCGAGTGGGGACAAGTCTTGTGTGAGGCCCAGGAGGTCTGGCACCACGGCTAGGGTGTTAGTGACAGCCTAGTCAGCCACGCCTACTGCCGCACTGCTGCCACGAAGCCTGGGAGAGAGAGTACTGGTAACCATGGTTACCACCAGCCTTACACAGCTTTCAGGAATGCAAGTCTCTGGTTAAAGCTACTGGACGTAAGGATCATAACCTGAGAATGGGAAAAAGGCAAGTGCACAAGTCAAAACAGCAAAAATTCGGAGCTGGCTGAGAACAAAGAGGAATGTGACAAGGGGTCCTAAGCATAATTATACGGTTCTGCAAATTTCTTTTTCTTCCAAAATACACGCCCTCCAAGCCCACAATATGAAATCAACAAGCCAATATATAACTTCATTTCTGATCATATGCCCTCTTTCCAAATTGTCTTAGCTGCATTTAGAATGCTGTCATTTACAAAATCACAAAATAAATTATATACATGTAGGGCATTTAAAAAACATTTTTGGGAATAACTCCATCCTCTGCTTGCATATCTGGTCCATGCTGCTAAAAGCATACAGACTCTGTGGAGTTGCAAAACATCAACACCAAATGTCCCTCTTTGTTTCTCTCAATGTAAACACTCCTGGTCAATCGGATGGTCAGACAATCTGGAGTCACAAAACGGGACCAGGGTGGGTGGGGGTGATGAAAAACAAAGCAGCAAAATGTAAAGCGGGGAAGGCTGACGGGATTGCAGACAAGTTGACAATCCGAGACATGGCGTATCAGGGGAACATCCAAGAGCAAACAATGGAAGGACCAAGCACTTCCAGTTCAAACTCACAGCACAAAAATGGGGATTGACATGGGATCAAATTGAAAATGTGAAGAAAACACAATCAAAAGCGGCGCCAGCAACAGAACACGGAACTGATTTCAGTTGAATGGAAATGCCGTGGATTCTGTAGTAATTTCACACGTGGAAAGTCCAGAGTAAAGGCATCAAGACAAACGCCCTCAAAACCTAGGCTCAACCAATGGCAAGGAAAGAATGCAGATGTTTTGCCATTATCAGTCACAGCAAATGACCATGCCACGACTTTTATCAGTTTACAGCACTGAGTATTTTTCCCTAAAAGGGTTTTGAGAACTACTTTTCCTCACAGCTTGACTTGGCAACTCCATAGTGATGAATGAGAAATAGTGAGCGTTACATTCTATCTTTTCTAAGTTCACTCTCTTCAAAGGTAATCACAACCACATATTGCGGAAGATATGTTGTTCACTTGTCTACGAAACCCGTGTACACTTCCCAAAACCACCTACAGAAATGAAATGCAGGCAAAGGGCATACAATTATAGGAAATCTTTTTGCAGTGAATGAAAATACACTGTAAACAGTTTAACCCAAACCTGAATCCTTTTAAAATTGAGAATATTAATATGAACAATGTAGTAGCAAATATAATCCCAAACATCATGGCTTACATGTGTAAATGAATTGGGAAATGGACACCCAGAAACAATGACTCATTCTTAAAAATAAAGGTAAAGATGAGGTTTTACATGGCGACTAATTATCTATGTCAATGATCTATGTCTGGATCTCAAACTTGCTTTATACTTTACCCTTTGATCACTGGGCCGATCGATCCATCTTTCTCATCAATCTGACGACTACTCAAACTTGGTAGGCCTACAATCCTCATTACACGTACATCAAAACTGTTTTCAATAAAGTTTACATAGACCTTTTTTGGTGAAAGACTTGACAATTATTGAGCTAAATATACGTTTCCATCCTATATCCGCAACAGTCTATTTCATTATTCAGACCGACCAATTGATTTGAAAGAATGGCAATCATCTTTCAAATGTTTCACAAAACTGTTACATTTGTCCATTTTGACGTTCACAAAACCCCTTACTGCACTGGTAAATATGAACAGAAATGAACATGGAAAATTTGAAACTGAACTCCATCATTAGCTGAGCCTTGGGACCATTACAGTTTACACATGTAAGCCAGAGAAATGCAAAAGGGAGAAGGATTGGCAAAAGGTGCAGATGACATAGCTCTACGAGAGGAGCAGGCCTCACCTGATCCGTGGGAAGCAGTTTGAAGTCTTCGGGAGGGTTGGTTATCACATAGCGCTTGGAGGAAGGGCTCTTGACAGACTCTGTGGTGTCTCGGAATCGGTACAGCCCAATGCACAGAATGCCGAATGTCCGCAGAGCATACACAAACATCTCTCCGTAGCTTCCCGACTCCTGAAAGTGCAGAAGTTCAATGCTACACATGCAACTTGCAGTGTGCACCATGCATGACTAAAATGGCACTTACTTGGCGATGATTCCATCCCACTGACGATGTATACTGAAGCTGCACAGATAATAGGCAATCATAGTAGCGTCCTCCACGAACTTCACATTGGCATAATTCGTATCTAAATCAGGGTGCGCGCGCATCACAAGAAAGTGACGAACTTTGTATCTGTTATGTCGAATAGAACAGCAGACGAATTTCTTTGCTGTGAACGAATGGATCAGAGTATAGAGGTCCATTGCTGCCTGGTCAGGAATCTGCGGGGGGTGGGGGGGGGTGGGGGGTGGTGGTGTTTCCAATCTTTCTTTAGCAAGCGGGGGGGGGGGGGGGCTTTTTTTAGCAAGCGGGGGGGGGGGGGGGGAGGGGCGGGTTTCCAATCTTTTTTTAGCAAGCGGGGGGGTGGGGGGGGGTTTCCAAACTATTTTTAGCTAGCGGGGGTGGGTGGGGGGTGTTTCCAAACTTTTTTTAGCAAGCGGGGGGGGGGGGGCTTTCCAAACTTTTTTTAGCAAGCGGGGGGGGGGGGGGGTGGATTTCCAACTTTTTTTAGCAGCGGGGGTGGGGGGGGGGGTTTCCAAGCTTTTTTTTAGCAAGGGGGGGGGGGGTTCCAAACTATTTTTAGCTAGCGGGGGGGGGGGGGTTTCCAAACTTTTTTTAGCAAGCGGGGGGGGGGGGGGGGGGGGTTTCAAATTTTTTAGCCAACGGGGGGGGGGGGGGGTTTCCAACGATTTTTTTTGCAGGGGGGGGGGGGGGGTGTTCCAAACTTTTTTTAGCAAGCGGGGGGGTGGGGGGGGGGGGGTTTCCAAACTTTTTTTAGCAAGGGGGGGGGGGGTTCCAAATTTTTGCAGCGGGGGGGGGGGGGGCGGGGGGCGGGGGGGGTGGGGGGGGGGGGGGGGGGTGGGGGGGGAGGGGGGGGGGGCGGGGGGGCCGGGGCGTGGGGGGGGGGGGAAATGGTCTCATCTGGCGCTAGCTAAAAGGAACCCCCCCCCCCGCTTGCTAAAAAAAGCTTGGAACACCCCCCCCCCCGCTTGCTAAAAAAAGTTTGGAACACCCCCCCCCCCCCGCTAGCTAAAAATAGTTTGGAAACCCCACCCCCCACCCCCCGCTTGCTAAAAAAAGATTGGAAACCCGCCCCTCCCCCCCCCCCCCCCCCGCTTGCTAAAAAAAGCCCCCCCCCCCCCCCCCGCTTGCTAAAGAAAGATTGGAAACACCACCCACCACCCCACCCCCCCCCCCCGCAGATTCCTGACCAGGCAGCAATGGACCTCTACTCTGATCCATTCGTTCACAGCAAAGAAATTCGTCTGCTGTTCTATTCGACATAACAGATACAAAGTTCGTCACTTTCTTGTGATGCGCGCGCACCCCGATTTAGATACGAATTATGCCAATGCGAAGTTCGTGGAGGACGCAACTATGATTGCCTAATGAGATAATGATATCAGGAACGCAAATCAAGAGCACTCAACCACAGATATGGACTAATCTTTCTCCTGTCATTTACAATATTCTAAGTAAGTATAGGTTTTCTGTCCAAAATGTACTTAGCAAAACATTCAAATGCCAATACATGTAAATTTCTGATATTCCTTAGTTTTACAGTACAGCACAAAACTGACTTCAATATAATCAAACACCAATTTCGCTGTTTGGAACAAAAAAACTCACTGGAATCCTTCTGACTAGTCCCTATAACAATTACATTTTCATGTTCTCAATAATTGAATTAACTTCTCTGTTCAGTCTTATCATGTGAAACTGCAAGTATCTTCATGGATGCATTTCTTGGGTCTGTGGACATTACAGTCACGGACATTTTTACCTGTCATTCTGCCCTGTGTGCAGAAAGCACCACAGGTGACGCCCACTCCAAGCATGTATAGGACATCATATGGCTGGAGCACTAGACAGCCCTCGTCATGGGGCAAGGCAACCAAGAGAACTCCCCTCTCTCCTTAAAAGCCTTACAGGTGTGGTTCTCAAAAGCGATTTCTTTCAGTGTTGCCACTTCTTATCATTAACGGGCGCTCAGACTGCATATTGTTTTATCAAGCTACATTTATCAACCAATTTGTAAGAGTTTGAGGAAAACATGTTGATGAAGCCTACCCCAAAGCGGGACAGGGGCCCCTCAAAGAGAGAGATCTGGGCCACACGGCAGCGGTCACGGTTGGCCAGGATAGAGGGGGTGCAGTAGCCCCCTCGCATTCCTGCTCCCTCTGCCAGAATCTGCTCCAGTTCTGGCGTTGCCCCCCCAGTGATCAGCGTGCGGATCAGGGTCAAGGCGTTGTCGTTGAAGTAGCTCTGAAAGACACAATCATTGCATGACGATGAGGCTGGAGATTCAAGATACAAGGATGAGGAAAAGCGAACTGTTATCACTTTATCATGCACATTTCGGTGAATGTTATTTCCCTTTGGATAAAATAATAGCATTTTTGTCTGTGTTGCCATATATTTTTTAAACCCTGTATAATGACATTCTTCACTGCTTACTCTCCATTCATTTCACAATGCCTCTGCAGGGCAAGCAACCTATTTTCCATGACTTCTGACTACAGAGGCATCCATGCTTCTGATGCAGCTCTACAATTCCTGCTCTTCAGAAAAGAAGTAACAATGCACTATCATCGACCCTTCAACCTATGTGTCTACACGCAAGCAGCCATGCCACATAGATCTGCGTGGAAATCTGCCTGGAGCTTACTGTGCTCATGAGAGAGTCCAGCACGCTGACGGCGAATGCCGTGCCACAGGCAAAGGGCTGGGTCATGTAGAGCTCCGTGTCCGGGTCATCGTCATCGTCCTGGTCCAAAAACTGCACATTGGAGTCGTTTGCTGCAAGCCAATGCAAAGCCATTCATTAAAGACTTGAAGCAATGTTCATTGTAGCTCAGTCTTTTAGACAACACAATATCATTTTTTGGGGTTGAAATCGTAAAAAGAGTGAAATCATTTAGGAATATACTGATGCCCTAACAATTTGAAGAAGAAGAGGAAGAAAAAGAAATCACATAATATTCCTATAAATCTCAACAACATGTAAGCATACAAGTCAACAACTCCCATCATCTTTGACTAATGGATTGAGAGAAAAGCACACATAAATGTTCAGGAACATTTTGTCTTAGTGTCACGTAAAAATTGCGCCCCACAGTTAGCAACACAAATTGAATGAAACAATCCATTTCAAGAGATGTGCACCTTCAAAAATCCGCAAATACATGCACGTGTTCCATCTCATCTTCTCCACCTCCATATCGCTGGGGAAAACTGTATTCCACTGCCAACATGAGAGGCACCGTATGTGTACAGGAGCACACTGGACACAGCCCACTCCCAGTGCTGAGGCAGCAGGGACGCCACCACACAGAGAGGAACACCAGTCACACTGGACACAGCCCACTCCCAGTGCTGAGGCAGCAGGGACGCCACCACACAGAGAGGAACAACAGTCACACTGGACACAGCCCACTCCCAGTGCTGAGGCAGCAGGGACGCCACCACACAGAGAGGAACAACAGTCACACTAGACACAGCCCACTCCCAGTGCTGAGGCAGCAGGGACGCCACCACACAGAGAGGAACACCAGTCACACTGGACACAGCCCACTCCCAGTGCTGAGGCAGCAGAGACACCACCACATAGGAACAACAGTCACACTAGACACAGCCCACTCCCAGTGCTAAGGCAGCAGGGACGCCACCACACAGAGAGGAACAACAGTCACACTAGACACAGCCCACTCCCAGTGCTGAGGCAGCAGGGACGCCACCACACAGAGAGGAACACCAATCACACTGGACACAGCCCACTCCCAGTGCTAAGGCAGCAGGGACGCCACCACACAGAGAGGAACAACAGTCACACTAGACACAGCCCACTCCCAGTGCTGAGGCAGCAGGGACGCCACCACACAGAGAGGAACACCAGTCACACTGGACACAGCCCACTCCCAGTGCTGAGGCAGCAGAGACACCACCACATAGGAACAACAGTCACACTAGACACAGCCCACTCCCAGTGCTGAGGCAGCAGAGACGCCACCACACAGAGAGGAACAACAGTCACACTGCACACAGCCCACTCCCAGTGCTGAGGCAGCAGAGACGCCACCACACAGAGAGGAACACCAATCACACTGGACACAGCCCACTCCCAGTGCTGAGGCAGCAGAGACGCCACCACACAGGAACAACAGTCACACTGGACACAGCCCACTCCCAGTGCTGAGGCAGCAGAGACGCCACCACACAGAGAGGAACAACAGTCACACTGGGCACAGCCCACTCCCACAGCTGAGGCAGCAGAGACGCCACCACACAGAGAGGAACAACAGTCACACTGGGCAAGGCGTGGGACTCACCAAGCTCCGTGATGAGCGGGACGTTGGAGCCACCAATGGATCCTCTCCTTGATAAGCTGCTTGATGGCGTCTGCATGGGAGAGAACCCAGCGGGCAGGAAGCCTGTTGATGGCAGAGCAGACAGTATTGTTCTGTAGAGGGTTTCACACTTGTATTCAACCAAGACTCAATGTGCTATAAACGAACTTACAGAACAGTCACTGGGTCAACAAATGAAGCCTTCAATCGGGCCATACTTGCACTTGATTACACACTTATGCAGTGTACAGGATGCCTCGATGGGCAAGAATCATAATAACACTGACTCTTGATGCTAGTGTACCGTTGCAGCAGAGTTATTTTTTCTTTCACATGGCATCCTCGCTGCCATCACATGTACTTTTTTTTACATCCGGGTAAGGTTGAGACCTGCGTAGTTAAACATTTTAGTTATGAACACTACATTTGTCAACCACAGAATGACTTCATGGTCAGCAAAACGCTATGCATAGGACACGAATTAAAGTTCACATGAACCCAACATTTATTTGGCATTCAAACACAAGTAAAAAACCAAAACAATAACAACAATAAAAACTCTTTTTAAACTTCTTGCACTGTGCAATACAAATTCTCGACTGGGTGTCTCACCACTCTTGGAGGCACTTCCTGTGGCAGCGGACTGGATGAGGCCGATGGAGTCGTCAAAGGTCATGGCCTTGATGTTGAGTGAACACAGGATGGCCTCCTTGTCAACCAGGTTGGGGTCGTCCAAGTTTTTGTCCTTGGCCGAGACGATCACACACATGTCACACAGGTTCACATTCACCGCCCGTAGGTTGGCTCTGTTCAGAGGTGATCCCTAAAAAAAAGAGGTCACAATCATTTTATCAGATGGTACACGAAGATACGGCCACTTGACTGTGGCATCATGCTGCCATTAAAGTCATTTCTCTTTTTATGAAAAAACGAGTGCAAAATAAGTGGAACAACAGAATATAATGAATAAAACATATTTATTGATTTCTAGGGTTTGCTGTTACTCAAAAGCAAAAATGCAGAAAGAACAAATCGATCAATGCCTAAACATGTCCTTTTATACAAACAAACAGACAAACATAGATAGGCAAATGTTCTACCATAACAAGCCTGGTGCCTTCTTGATTTTTCACATTATGCTGAAAGAACTTATGCATTCAGTTACGACCATCATTTCTGCTTCATCAATGTTTTCTCTGTCCAATATATTTCTCACCATCTTCCATGTCTCCTGCTTATTTTCTTCAGGAACTTTCCCTGAAAATGTTATTCTCTGGTTGTAAAAGGAAAGGCTTACACAGACGGGTGCCAGGAGCAATCGCTTACCCTAACCTTAATCCAACTCAAACCCTACTTCTATCCCTGTCCTAACCTAATCCCTTCCCTCTACCTCAACCTTGAACCCTATTGGTAAACCATAACCCTGAACCCAAACTCTAACGTATGAGTGGCGACTGGCAGCAAAAGTCATATCAGTCGATCAGTTGATCCACCCATCCATCCATCCATCCATCCATCCATCCATCCATCCATCCATCCATCCATCCATCCATCCATCCACACATCCATCCATCTACCATCCATCCATCCACCATCCATCCATCTACCTTCCATCCATTCATCCAATCATCCATCCATCCATCCAATCATCCATCCATCCATGATCCATCCATACTATTACTACTACTACTACTACTACTACTACTACTACTACTACTACTACTACTACTATAGTTTATTCACGCACATACCTTCCCTTGACAGGCAAACTCATAGCGTTTACAATCCAAAGAATCAACACTCATACAACCGCTCAACACCACATTCCCACAAAAACTCACACTACACACATAAACAAAGCAAAAACTAAAGTCCAATAGAACAAACTATACAATATACACAGCACTTGCAGGCAAGGTCAAGTAAGGCTAAGCAGCTCAGCGGGAAAGGCGGATCGGAAGAGGTGGGTCTTTAGAGCACTTTTGAACTGGGGCAGAGCGTCAGAATGACGGACTGAGAGAGGGAGACTATTCCAGGTTACAGGTCCAATATAGGAGAAGGCACGCTGTCCTTGAGTTTTCTTGTTACGGCGGGGGACCTCAAGTATTCTAGAGTCAGCAGCTGAGCGTAGAGATCTGGAGGGCGTGTAGACTGTAAGAATTTCTGTAAGAGCGTGTGGTGCGGTGTTGTCGATGGCCTTGAAGCACAAAGTAGCAAGTTAATAATCTATCCTCTGAGAGATGGGGAGCCAGTGAAGTGTATGTAAGAGTGGAGAGACATGGGTACCCTTGGGACATCAAAAAACTAGCCTAGCAGCGCAATTCTGAACTCTCTGGAGTTTGTTAAGCAGAGTGTCGGGGATGCCAGCGAGAAGAGAGTTTCCATAGTCGAGACGAGACAGAACAAGTGAAGTGATGAGCGTTTTGGTGGCCTGCTGAGAAAGATAATGACGAATGGTACAAATTTTCCTTAACTCATAATATGCTAACTGACAGACTTTGTCCACCCATCCATGATCCATCCATCCACCCATCCATGATCCATCCACCCACCCATCCATCGGATGACCAACAGGAAAAGGCGAGAGAGATGCCTCACAGTAGAAATTCCTTACCGGAAGGACGAGTAGCTTGGGGAAATTCTGCAGAGTCTTCCATTCTCTGTGGATGTACTCCAGATGGCCGACGATGACCACAGACTTGAGCTCCCCGTAGTGGAAGTTGCTGGCTCGCAGTGGCATTACCAGATTGCGAAGTCCAATGAGCGGCGAGTTGGCCTCGGCAAAGAGACACACTACCACGTGGTTGTGCAGGCTCGACACCGTGGCCTTGTTTCTGTCCTGCAACACACACAGGCATACAGTCAGCCTGGTCAGGCAGGACATGTTGTTATCATCAGCATCATCATCATCATCATCATCATCATCATCATCATCATCATCATCATCATCATCATCATCATCATCATCATCATCATCATCATCATCATTATCATTATTATTATTATTATTATTATTATTATTATTATTATTATTATTATTATTATTATCATCATCATCATTATTATCATTATAATAAGCAAGTGCAAGGCCCTCTAAGCATGCCCATGCAAATGAAACAATGACTTGGCAGAAAGGATTTGATATGTTGCAGACAGGTCATAAAAAGGCGTGGAGGATTGTAAAATTCCATATCTAGTGGACTTGCCCGCTACACCTGCTACACAGGAATGAGGGAAAATATGACTAAGTGTCCAGAGAGTATAATGATAGAAAAAAAGAAAGGGAGAAAGGAGCATGAAAGAGCACAATAGAAGGTTTTGACCGCAGCACCCATGCAAAGATGTCAGGAGTATGGAAAAAGACGATAGTGGGCGCTGCCTGCTATCTCCTCCTCCTCCATCCTCCCTGCACCCCTCTTCCTCCTCCCATCTCATCCTCGCTCACTCCCTCCCTCTCTCCTCCTCCTTCCTTCCTTCCTCCTCCTTTTCCTCTCCTGTCCTTTCTTCTCCTCGCCTCTCCAGCTATCTCTGCACCACCCTCCCCCACCTTCTCCTTCTCCCAAATCCACCCCTTTTTAAATTTCTCTTCAATCTCCTCTCCGCCCTTTATCCAACCATTCCTACTCCTTCCCTATCACTGTCCTACAGTGTGTGCCCTCCTCTGACCAGGAACCCCCACCCCCTCCCTTTCCCCTGCAAGACTTTGGCCCTTATCTTTCCCTACTAGGGAACCGGGATCTTGTGCAAGTTACACACAGGCGAGCCCATGTGTCAGCACTTGACAGCATGGCCTTTAAATCTGCAGAATTTACAGATGTAAATGTTGATACATGTTGATACATGTTGACACCAGCTTTGTTTGTGCCTTCCTCAAACAACAACAACAACAACAATAACAACAACAACGACAACAAAACACACACACAACACAAAAGAAAGGAAACACACACCCCTAGGGGCCATGCCGTGCCCCCTACCGTGCACCTGGGTAACCTATGACCTTCCTGATGGCAAGTTGTGTATGTGTGTCAAGTTTCATTGCTGTAGTCTGTGTTTCTCAGAATATACCCTGGCAACACGCACACACACACTGTATGAAACCCCCCCCCCCCCCCACACACACACACACACAGACCTTTTAAATATAAAGAGATGTTTTAGAAGAGGGGAGAGGGAGGACTGAAAAGAGAGGGAATGGGGGAGAGGAAGGGTGGGATGAGGATAACGTGGGGAACGGATAGTGGATGTGTGCCAGCAGACTGGTAGATGAGGGGGAGGGATGTATGTAGAAGAATTTAGACACATGCATGCATGAACATTTCATGTGTTGTACACTCTGTAAACTATACAAGAGAAAACAAGGAGGAAGCTGTTGGGTGAAGTCATTAACCATTGTATAAAATAAAAGAGTCAAAATCGGACCCATATACAGATCTTGACATTCGGTAATTCGTCACAAAGTTTCATATCTACTTGACATCATACCAGATGTGCAACTATTTAACTTCAATATGCAACTTGAAGGAAGAAGGCGTGCTCATTTTAAATGGGAAATGTAAACTGATATTCTAAAACGACTTTGCTCCTAAAAAGATGCAAGCAGCAGAACAATAATTCCACTCCCTCTACCTCCTTTTCAGGTTTGCCCTGTTCATCAAGAAATTCAAGCAAACCTGTCGTCAACGCCTGGTTTTCTTATATAAAAAGACCTCGCCCACGTTTTTTGTCTTCATTAGTACCACATAGCGTCTTCAAGTACCCAGGAAAAGAAGAATTGATGTCACAGTGCTACAGATATCATAAAAATTTATGAAAGTATACAAGTGTTCCGATCAAACTTGATCCTCAGACCTCTACTCGTGTCTGCCTCAGCACTAATGATCCACTGCATGAGGCAGTAACATGCTTACTAGGAAAATCATTTGGAAGATCAATGGCACTTTCGCATGTTTTGCCACCACTGCCACATTAGGCTCATGTTCTCATGCAACGTCACATTTGTCTCGAAACTCTTCTTCAACTCTGTCTGGCTCTGAACAGTGTCAAACATATCTCAGTTTCAAAATGAACACAACTTTGACAAATGTTAAGAAATTGTATTTGTTCAGTTTCTTACCATAGCAAAACATGTAAAACAATTGCGTGTAAATGAGAGTTAAGACAAAATGTACTGCAAAATTGTATGCTTTTCAACATGGGTTTGTTTAGTTTTCCTTTACCAGCTGTTGGGCATGGATAAAAATGACAAAAAGTACTGTGGTTGTTTTAAAACATTCTTACACTCTCAATGTGGTTGGATTGAAATTTCTGCAGAAAAGAGCGTCTGAAAAATGATTGGTGCTGAAGTTTCTAGCTGAGGTGTCAGACTGGCCAGCTGACCAACCAACCAGCACCCATGCACCCGCCCTTACTTCTGTCATTACAACTCAAGACACAAGAAAAGTAGTCAAACATGCGCAAAGCAAGCGTAAAGGGAAAGCACATGATCTCCACGTTGCATGGGTTAGCAATGAGCTAATGGGTAAAACTGTCTCCTTACACTCTGCTACCATACACAGTAGTTACCATGACAACGTCTTGGAGAGGTCGTTCTGCGCACCAGTGGAACATCCCCGTGGAGTCAAAGCGGCGGACCTCCTCTGCTGCCGTTGCTGGGTCAATGGGGGGCAGGACGTCGATGGGGTTGTTGGGGGTGTGGTGAGAGGGTGGGGTTTCCTGCTTCAGGGATGACTTGCTGGAACTTGTGGGCCTGACAAGATGATGGGGGGAAACCTTCATTCAATCTAATACCGCAGTCAGGCAACAGGCTACAGTGACTCTCGGCACACTTGGGCATGCTCAACGCACAGGACTCTTCCCTTGTTATATACCATTACAGCATAGAATAGACTTTCTCATTCTCTATAGGCATATGACGAAGTCACCAAAATGCCAATATGTAAGACGATACATCCTAATAGACTACTGTAGACCAGTTTTAAAAGTTGATATTGCACAACACATCTATCAACGGGTGAAGAAGTTATTTCAAGGATGAAAAATTTGCTACGAGGATTTTCGAAATATTTTTATTGTAAGGATTAAAAATGTAGAAGAAATATGAGGAACATAATTATCACACATTAATGTGCAAAAACATAAGACATATTGATGGTACAATACACTTGAACAAAGAGGACATGCTTAATTGCCTGAACTCTGTGCGTGACTATAATTATATATATGGAAAAAGAGGGAAGCAGTCTTCAACTGTTTCGCTGCAACTTGCATAGAACAAGTTTACTCCAGTCTTTATCTATCTGATCCTCAGTACACTCAATTACTTGATCATATGGATCTCTAATAATAAATAATTGCATTTTTGAAAGGAAAAGCACCAAAACAGTTGACAAATTGATTACAGATTTGAAAAGATTAATATTTCCATATCATTCACAAAAAATCTTTGCCTTTTAAAACTGAACTTTACAAATCCATAACAGAGGTATTTTCTTCCTTCTCTTTGATGTTTCACATCAGGTCTCACCTAAGCCAAAGTGGACACATGGGTAAACAAGGTCACGGCAGTGCATGCTGGGAAGGTGCAACATGGAATACAGGTTGCCACAACATGCTGGGAAAGAAGGGAAGGAGGGAAATGTGAAGGGAAAGGGGGGGGGGGGGGAGAAAAAGGAAGGAAAGTGAAAGCGGGTTGTAAAAGAACTGTGTGCATTCTAATCAAATGAAGGTGACATTTATTTTCTTGGTAACGCAGAAACTGCAGTATGGACACACTCTTCTCAAATCTTGGTTTGCTCCCGAATTCTTTGTGCTTTGGAGAACAGTGTTGCTTGATGACTACAAGTAATATTCGTTGAGCTCAGTCAGAAGCTTGTTACGAGAAGAAAAAATCACTGTCTCAATGGCCTTGACATAAAGTATGCACTGAAAACAACGACTGCTCTGTTATTCTCATCTGCAATGAAAACCAAAACCAAATACTATACATAAAAACATTAACAACTACTTTGCAACTCCCAGTGAATTACACCTACAAGTGCCCCCAATGCCAAAATGGTGCATTGAAATACAGCCATTTCTGACAGCTACTCCTCAAATTGAGGAATACATAGAAACAAAAAGGCCCTTGAACTCATAGTCATACTGCATCGCGTGAAGGAAACCATCAAATCCATAGGTGTGACACAAGAAAATCATACATTCAAGTCAGGTGACACGAGGCACACATAAACCGACATCTCATGGGGAAGAGAAAAATCCTGTTATGGGGAAAAGCAGAAAAACAAAACAAAAACCGGCAGCCTTGTGGGGTGACGGGGTGTGAGATTACAGTGGACAAAGACTCCTGCTCACTCTGGCGTCTTTGGTTTTTGCCGTTTTGCATGAGGCATCTGCCACAGCTGAGAAATGGGACTGTGGTGGGAGAGAAAAAAGGACACACAGGTGTATGAACCCAGCACTTGGACACAGAGTAAACAACCTTCCTCAGCATCCAATGAAAGCAAGAATGCTTCTCTGTTCAGAATGACTTTGGACATGGGCTAGACCTCCTTTTCCATTTTCATTTTAATTGCTTATCTAATTTTTAATGGCAACCAAGAGTATTGCAACCAAACTGGCACAGTTTAGAACATTTAGTGTCTTTCTTCCTCCTGAAGGCATATTAACAACACATGAATACTAATTTACTTAAGCAAACCATGAAATTGAAAGAAATAATGATGAAAATACGTTGACATATTTGGATTTAAAATTAACATTTTACTTAAATATGGTCAGACACAGAAATACAACATTTAAAATACTTTGTTTTCTTTTCATTAACACGAGGATTATGCAATCAATATCTCGCAATCCTCATTTTTATGTGTCAAGTTAGTCCCATTCATACAGTTGCTAAGTACCAGGTACTTGAGCATACAGCTTGCTTTAAACTATGAACATAGTCAGGCAGATGGCATGCTACACAAAAACTAAAATAAATATAAAATAAACCACTGGAGTTTTTCGACATTTCAATGTTATCATAATTCTTTTCATTTGCTTCCCTGTGGTTAGACTTCTTCTGTCACATTTTAATCAGAGAACACGTTCAGACGATGCAAAAGGTTTGCTATTCTACCATCTATGATAATGCTTAGTGACCACAGGGCCCTTGATTTCTACTTTCATTTGCACCGATGTTATGATGAAAGGATGGTTTAGTCCAAGTTAACACCAAGGACAGAATAGGAAAACTGCCAAAAAGGTACTCTGATGCAAACGCAACTGTACAGACCATATGAGTGTCATGCAAAGAAACAGGCACTGTTTTCTCTTTCTCTCACAGCAGTTAGGGGACTAGCTGACTTTTAGGGGTCACATGACACTTTAGGGATGAAAGGAAGCACTCTGGATCAGTTTGAACTGTGGCCATCAGTTTGTGGAACGCATGCAGAGATATTATAAAGGTTTACATTCCCAATCTTGGCTTCTTGACAGAGCTGTTCACTTTCTCAGTTTTTCGATAGAAGGCAAAAGCTGGCAAGCCAATTTTGCCGACGTCATTCTCGTCAAAGCCATCAAAACTGAAACACGCCTGCCAATTCTTCCTGAAAGGAGGGGAAACGAAGGAATCTGGTAACACGCCATCCAGGGAAGGCAAGTGGAAGGAGCAGTGTCAACCACAGACGAAGGAAAAGGGTTAGCAGGACTTCATGAAGTTGTATCCTAGTTCATGAACTGCCAACTGGCTCACAGGGATTTCACTGCTACGATATGTTTATTCGCAACCAAGATATGGATGGTTCAATAAATCCTTTAAAAAATTAAAGTTGCATAATAAAACTAATTTATGTAATAAACTGTTGATACTACACGCAAAAATGTAGTAAAAAGGATATTGCTATTGAATACAATTTCAAGAGTTCTTACTCTTTCGCTGCTAGGTGTTGTATCTATAAAACCGAGTGAAAGATGATGAAGACATTTCAACATTGCACTAAACAAGGAAACATAGCAGCCACTCACTGGCAGGTTCAAATATATTGGGAGGTAAAGAAAGTTTCATGGTGAAACCTCATAACAGCAGAACAATACACTACATGATGTCTTATCAAGCAGAATGTATGTGTATATAGACAACATGATGGTTACTTAACAAAGGTGATCATTCAATACAAATCTGTTCCCTCTGCCGAAAATTAATAACATCATCTTTCCTTAGAACTTTTTGTAAACACAGATCACTATGGGAATTAGAAACGTTTTGAATTTAAAGAAGAAATCTAACACTTTGCACATATATTTCCAAAACTATTGCCCAAAATTTATTGAATTGATCAATACTTTCATTCTCCGGAGTTTTCAGCACTTCTATTATTGATTCTTTGTACATTAGCCCATGTGAGACGCATTACTTTCTACCGTAAAACAAAATTATTCCAGTTCACGTGAAGGTTATTATCAAGATTCATACATAGGGATTGCCCGTTTCTACAGTATGTATTTGTGATAAACTCTAAGATGGCACGTGAACGTACACGTTTTGAAGAACGTTTAATGTTTCGGCTTTTTCTTTTTAATCTTTTGAAAAAAGCAGATGACTTATTCATCTCAAAATAGTTCTGCAAGAAAATAAGTTACCAAACAACCATAAAAACAACCCCCCCCCCCCCCACCCCCTCTAAGAAAAACCCCCCAAGGAAGTTTTCGTGAAGAAATGTTGATTTCAAGCTGCCGAGTCAATTTACTTTGTAAATTACCCTGCAACTGATGTTATTCGCCTTATATATCTCAAGAGGTTGTGCCAGTTGATGGAATAATTTTAGCAAGAAAAGGCTGTACATGCATATCAGCCTGCACGTCAATTCACGACACCTACATTGGCGCTTGAGGGCTTCTGTTGTCATCATTTCCGGCTAGGGCCTCCTTACTTCCTCTATCTGCAAACAAAGCAACAGAAATGCAAAGAAAACTGATCATGATGCAATATACACGTGTACTCATTCCAAGAGCGTTTCTCTCACCTGATGGAAAGATGTCAAACTGAAACATTCATCACCCTGCTTCATCTATCTTTCCTTTCCTTTAGACGATAAAGATGATATGTGTGAAATTCAAAAGGCGTTTTCAACGATGACGATAACAGCGACAATAACAGCAACAGGACGCAAAAATAGCAATGAAAATTGCTCTAGTTAAACATAAACTGTGTACTTCAGCACCAGTATACTTTCATTTCTGTAAAACAAACTGGATTCCATAAGCTAATGTTAAAGTAAACTTAGCAGAGTTCACTTTCTACACGCTTCCTTTCCTGGTTGCATGGACTACTTCATTTTACCGTGACATGTGGAATGCAGTGAAATATAAAGTAAGGCAACTTGTCAACAATAGCTGTAAATCATGTGACAAGAACGAGCAAAGTTATCAAATAATGCACACATCGATCACTTTCCCAACAAAAAGCACATTCAAATAATGAAGTGAGAACAAAAAGAAAAATGCTGAACCTTACGTTTCAGAAATAAACATTATTCCCAGTGCTGAAAGACATCACTGATATTTACCTCCACCAAGGAAGTTATGTTTTTCAGTCGGTTAGTTTGTACGTTAGTTAATTTGTTTGTTCGTTATCAGCCCGTGCAACGCATGTGTGTGCTGCACGCCGGCCTATTTCTAACCTCCCCATAGCCTCGCGCAAGAACACGCCTGCATTTCAAGAGAACGAGCGAGCAGGTTTCAATGTCGTCTGCTAGTCACCGCTTGCTATGTGCAGCTGTGATATCTCCACTGCTGTGGCTGTCTTGGCAGACGTTCGTGCCCTCCGTGCTCTCTGGTTCTGTATATATTATAGTCGTACATGCTAATAATTTATTGACTGGTCCAAAACTTTGCTACTGCATGGTCATAAATCATAAATTGGTCCAAAACGTTTGTGCGGCAAGCTCATCATTATTGATAAGTCCAAAACTGTTAGTACTTAATGCTGATGATTAATTGATTGGTCCAAAACGTTTGGTACTGCAGGCTCATAATTTATCAATTGGTCAAAAACTGTTGGTACTGCAAGCTCATAATTAGCTGATTGGTCCAAAACATTTGGTACTGCAAGCTCATTATTCATTCATTGCTCCCAAACTGTTGGTACTGCAAGCTCATTATTCATTCATTGCTCCCAAACTGTTGGTACTGCATGCAAATAATGAATTGCTTGATCCCAAACTGTTGGTACTGCATGCAAATAATGAATTGCTTGATCCCAAACTGTTGGTACCGCATGCAAATAATGAATTGCTTGATCCAAAACTGTTGGTACTGCATGCAAATAATGAATTGCTTGATCCAAAACTGTTGGTACTGCATGCAAATAATGAATTGCTTGATCCAAACCTGCTGGTACTGCATGCAAATAATGAATTGCTTGATCCAAAACTGTTGGTACTGCATGCAAATAATGAATTGCTTGATCCAAAACTGTTGGTACTGCATGCAAATAATGAATTGCTTGATCCAAAACTGTTGGTACTGCATGCAAATAATGAATTGCTTGATCCAAAACTGTTGGTACTGCATGCAAATAATGAATTGCTTGATCCAAAACTGTTGGTACTGCATGCAAATAATGAATTGCTTGATCCAAAACTGTTGGTACTGCATGCAAATAATGAATTGCTTGATCCAAAACTGTTGGTACTGCATGCAAATAATGAATTGCTTGATCCCAAACTGTTGGTACTGCATGAAAATAATGAATTGCTTGATCCAAAACTGTTGGTACTGCATGCAAATAATGAATTGCTTGATCCAAAACTGTTGGTACCGCAGGCTCATAACTGATTGGTGCAAATTTGCAAAAAGGGATCAGTAGTCACGGAAGCTCATTGCCACTAAATATTTCGATGCAGCTAATAAGCCAGCCATTCTGCCCCTTTTATGAACACTTTTTGGGGGGGCAAACATTTTTTTAAACAATTCCTTACAAGCACTTTTTTTCTTCTTTAGTCAAATTATGCATGTACTAAAAAAGTATAAGCAAAAACTGACAAACAAGGCATGAAGATGATGAAATACTTGTGTTTATGTCCCTTTATCACATATGAAAATAAGTTTTTTTCATTATCTTTCACATTAAACTTTCATATGAGCTACATATAATACTAAATATGGAGATTAAAATATTATTCTAAAATCACTTTGCTTGAAGCATCCTTCCTCTCTCAAATTAATTTGGAAATGTTCAAATTTATTCAATTCAAGGTTTAAATGCAAAAAACTTTCTACCAATACATGCATTTTTTCTTTACTGAACTAGAAGATGTTGACACGAGAAAACTTAAAGCATTGCAGTCAAATGAAATAACCTCTGCTCCAAAATTTAATTCATCACAACACGTGATCCCAATTTGTCTGCAAATCAAATGTTTCATCATTTGACAACTGTAAATGTGTCAGTTCATTAATGATCAAACAGCAGACATTTGATATTAAAAAAGTACAAAACAATACCAGTGATTAAAAATCAATTCAAAGCCGAAATCAAAAGTGACAAGTGTTTCCCACTCAGTAACAAGCAAACTGGAGTGGATCAGAACTGCAAAAGGGTGGGCCACAAAACCAATAAAATGAAATTCAATCCAACCAGACGAGAAGGAAAAAACCCATGGAAAGACGGTACCAGCAAAACTGGAAGAGACGCACACACACACACAGAAAGCCATGCAGATTAAGTGGGAGCCCAGCCAGGCTGTATCATTACCATGGGAGGTGGGATTAGAAAAGTGGTCACTCCGCTGAAAAGCTGCACAAAACAAAGAGACAGGCTGTCAATTTACGCTGGAAACAAAAACAGGTACCCCGCCAGCTGCAAGTAGAAAACCGCCACTCCAGTCATTTAACGCCCAACCCGTTGTCTACGGGACAAGCCATCTTGCACACAACATGCACAGCAAGTGCCACAACTTCATGTTGCCTTCTGTGTCAGAGAGAGAAATGCATTTCTTGTTTTCCTTTAGACAGTCTTTTTTTTTACAGAACTCACTGATGACTCAGAGACAGAGAATCATTTACGTTCTTCAATATACTTTCAAAACTCATCGACAACCATTATATTACCAATCACATTACAATGACTGAATATTATCTTTCAAATGCTGTAAAACAAAGACAATTTAAACTTTTTATGATAACACAAGTTATTAATTCATTAACATTTAATAAAAACACCGACACAAATTCCACGCATAAAACAAGCAATCAAACAACAAAAAAAGATAACAAACCCAAGAAAGCCCAAACAATCCACCTGCTTAGCAGCACAGGTGTGTGCTTATGAGGACAACTGGGTGCAAAACATTGCATTTGTGTGTGTTCAGACAGCAGCAGCAACAACACAACTTGCCAAACAAAAAGAAAACTGGGATAACTGGGGAAGGAGGGGTGTTGGTGGTCTGAGTGAAAGAGGTGGTGGGCTGTGAGGGGTAGTGGGTTGAGGACATGGAGCAGGGTGGGGGATGGGGTACGGAGATTGAAGGGGTGTTCAAACAAACACAAACCAAGATGCTGGCGAGTACGGTTCACTTTGACAACATGGTGGAAGAGGGGATGCACTAGGAAGAGGGAACAAATTAGAAACAATCAAAACATTACTGCAGCGTTAATAATCTAGCTTATTCCTCCAGGTTTACTGGAGGTCCTACAGACTTTATCTGTCTGTCTGTGTGTGTGTCTGTCCTGACTCCACGGCTTATATCTCAAACACTACTGGACGGATTTCCTTGAAATTTTGCACACTAACTGGAAGTTAGGTCCGATTGAATGTACCAAATTTTCAGAATCGAGGCTTGAAGAAAAAGTGGTTTTTTAAGGTCGTACACTCCAGAGTGCCTCCCCAAATACGCGATTCATGGAATGGCGAAATTGCGTAATGTGTGACGTCATCAACAACGTGACGTCATTTGCGAGTAGAATTTTGAGGATAATGGATTTCGTACACCTCCCTCGATAGTCAATAGATGTAAGAGCCTAATCAAGTCAAACTCTTTTCCTACGTTCACAAAACAACATTTGGCTTCTTTGTATGATGAACGTCTACCAGCAGACACAAAAAAGCGATACTACGCTGTGTTGGCGTCAAATTCATTCCATTTGTGAAACCGGTAAAGTATATGTACCATCTAGATCATTGCCTTCGCTGATTAAAAGCCTGGAATCGCCCAGCGAACTAACTGAATGTCGACACAATCACGCGGCACTGTTGTACATTTGCAGTCAATGTAAGATCTCGTACGACGATTTGATTCAAGGCCTAGTGCTAATTGTTTTGATGGTCTGGTCTCAGTGTCACAAAAATATGATGATTTAATCAATCCCTGATTTAAAAAATAAGTACGTTGCCCTATATTGATCGACATTCTGAGTGAAATAGATCTATTTCACTGTCCCGCCCGGCGAACTAGCTTGTTGCCGGCTGTATCGAGCTTGTGTGTTCGTGTAGGCCTACTCAAAAGTCAAAATCACAGTCGTCTCCGAAACAAGGAATAATCAGAGTAAGGGGGAAAAACATTTTGTTTGTTTTGTTTTGTTCTTGCAGTACTTCAAAGATGGTGTGTAGGTCTGTGACTGTCTGTCTCCATGTGTTTTGTGGTGTGTAGGTCTGTGACTGTCTCCATGTGTTGTGTGTAGGTCTGTGACTGTCTCCATGTGTAGTGGTGTGTAGGTCTGTGACTGTCTACATGTGTTGTGTGGCTGTGTAGGTCTGTGTCTGTCTCTCTCCATGTGTTGTATGGTGTGTAGGTCTGTGACTGTCTACATGTGCTGTGTGGTGTGTAGGTCTGTGTCTGTCTCTCTTCATGTGTTGTGTGGTGCGTAGGTCTGTGACTGTCTCCATGTGTTGTGGTGTGTAGGTCTGTGACTGTCTGTCTTCATGTGGTGTGTAGGTCTGTGACTGTCTGTCTCCATGTGTTGTGTGGTGTGTAGGTCTGTGATTGTCTCCATGTGCTGTGTGATGTGTAGGCCCCAAGCTAACAGACACATTTTTGTATGATTTATTGTGTTTTTTTAATGCCAAAACCTGGAGGTTCAGCGCCAGCGGTTTTTATTTAGCTTAAAGGTGCTCTTTTTATATCGCGACTTTTCCATCCATTTATGGATGTTCAAATCGTACACATTTACTCCATGGTCATCGGACTACCTCTTTGGATCACTCCAACACCATCTCAACTCCCTGGGGAGCACACAGCTGCGGATGAACGCTGCTAAGTTAGCTTTTACAAATTTCAAACTGGGGCCTCGCAGGTACCCATTTCACTCCTGGGTGGGGACAAGCAATGTGAGTAAAACACCTTGCTCCTGGGTGGGGACAAGCAATGTGAGTAAAACAACTTGGGACAAGCAATGTGAGTAAAACAACTTGGGACAAGCAATGTGAGTAAAACACCTTGCTCCTGGGTGGGGACAAGCAATGTGAGTAAAACACCTTGCTCCTGGGTGGGGACAAGCAATGTGAGTAAAACAACTTGCTCCTGGGTGGGGACAAGCAATGTGAGTAAAACAACTTGGGACAAGCAATGTGAGTAAAACAACTTGGGACAAGCAATGTGAGTAAAACACCTTGCTCCTGGGTGGGGACAAGCAATGTGAGTAAAACAACTTGCTCCTGGGTGGGGACAAGCAATGTGAGTAAAACACCTTGCTCCTGGGTGGGGACAAGCAATGTGAGTAAAACAACTTGCTCCTGGGTGGGGACAAGCAATGTGAGTAAAACAACTTGGGACAAGCAATGTGAGTAAAACAACTTGGGACAAGCAATGTGAGTAAAACACCTTGCTCCTGGGTGGGGACAAGCAATGTGAGTAAAACACCTTGCTCCTGGGTGGGGACAAGCAATGTGAGTAAAACACCTTGCTCCTGGGTGGGGACAAGCAATGTGAGTAAAACACCTTGCTCCTGGGTGGGGACAAGCAATGTGAGTAAAACACCTTGCTCCTGGGTGGGGACAAGCAATGTGAGTAAAACACCTTGCTCCTGGGTGGGGACAAGCAATGTGAGTAAAACACCTTGCTCCTGGGTGGGGACAAGCAATGTGAGTAAAACACCTTGCTCCTGGGTGGGGACAAGCAATGTGAGTAAAACAACTTGCTCCTGGGTGGGGACAAGCAATGTGAGTAAAACACCTTGCTCCTGGGTGGGGACAAGCAATGTGAGTAAAACAACTTGCTCCTGGGTGGGGACAAGCAATGTGAGTAAAACACCTTGCTCCTGGGTGGGGACAAGCAATGTGAGTAAAACAACTTGGGACAAGCAATGTGAGTAAAACAACTTGGGACAAGCAATGTGAGTAAAACAACTTGCTCCTGGGTGGGGACAAGCAATGTGAGTAAAACACCTTGCTTCTGGGTGGGGACAAGCAATGTGAGTAAAACACCTTGCTCCTGGGTGGGGACAAGCAATGTGAGTAAAACACCTTGCTCCTGGGTGGGGACAAGCAATGTGAGTAAAACAACTTGGGACAAGCAATGTGAGTAAAACAACTTGGGACAAGCAATGTGAGTAAAACAACTTGCTCCTGGGTGGGGACAAGCAATGTGAGTAAAACAACTTGGGACAAGCAATGTGAGTAAAACACCTTGCTCCTGGGTGGGGACAAGCAATGTGAGTAAAACAACTTGGGACAAGCAATGTGAGTAAAACAACTTGGGACAAGCAATGTGAGTAAAACAACTTGCTCCTGGGTGGGGACAAGCAATGTGAGTAAAACAACTTGGGACAAGCAATGTGAGTAAAACAACTTGGGACAAGCAATGTGAGTAAAACAACTTGCTCCTGGGTGGGGACAAGCAATGTGAGTAAAACACCTTGCTCCTGGGTGGGGACAAGCAATGTGAGTAAAACACCTTGCTCCTGGGTGGGGACAAGCAATGTGAGTAAAACAACTTGGGACAAGCAATGTGAGTAAAACAACTTGGGACAAGCAATGTGAGTAAAACAACTTGCTCCTGGGTGGGGACAAGCAATGTGAGTAAAACAACTTGCTCCTGGGTGGGGACAAGCAATGTGAGTAAAACAACTTGGGACAAGCAATGTGAGTAAAACAACTTGCTCCTGGGTGGGGACAAGCAATGTGAGTAAAACAACTTGC
The DNA here is from genome assembly GCA_034096865.1 of Theodoxus fluviatilis. Classification (NCBI taxonomy): domain Eukaryota; kingdom Metazoa; phylum Mollusca; class Gastropoda; order Cycloneritida; family Neritidae; genus Theodoxus; species Theodoxus fluviatilis. The sequence continues at coordinate 21,440 of JAWQFJ010001913.1, read as the reverse complement.
TCCTGGGTGGGGACAAGCAATGTGAGTAAAACAACTTGCTCCTGGGTGGGGACAAGCAATGTGAGTAAAACAACTTGGGACAAGCAATGTGAGTAAAACAACTTGCTCCTGGGTGGGGACAAGCAATGTGAGTAAAACAACTTGCTCCTGGGTGGGGACAAGCAATGTGAGTAAAACACCTTGCTCCTGGGTGGGGACAAGCAATGTGAGTAAAACACCTTGCTCCTGGGTGGGGACAAGCAATGTGAGTAAAACAACTTGCTCCTGGGTGGGGACAAGCAATGTGAGTAAAACAACTTGGGACAAGCAATGTGAGTAAAACAACTTGCTCCTGGGTGGGGACAAGCAATGTGAGTAAAACACCTTGCTCCTGGGTGGGGACAAGCAATGTGAGTAAAACAACTTGCTCCTGGGTGGGGACAAGCAATGTGAGTAAAACAACTTGATCAATGATGCAACTCTAGAATCTGCGCTGATTCGAAGACCACACCTACCAGCCACAAACGACCATAGGTCAAGCGCGCTAACCACTCGGCCACGGAGACTCACAGTCGATTAAGTCGATAGTCGATTTTTAAAAAGAGAGCATTTTTCACATTCTTAAGCAGGAAAAAAGTCAGTTTTGTTGTTGATTATATTCTGTCAGATACATGTTTTGTCTTTATTTTAAAAAAGAAGGACATTCTTCTTTTTCTTCACAGCCTAAATCACAGGTGGAAGTAGGGACTTTACCCTTTTCTAAACTTACTCCCAATTAGGAAGATTTGGTGTTACTGTCATGCTGTAGTCACCACAATGCTTGTGCACTTCATGTATATCACTGATGATGATAATTTGAGTGATTTTAAGTTCCAACGTTATAGATACTATCTTTTCCTCCCAACTGACCGTCTTGAGTGACCTGATCCAGGAGAAAGTACATACAGGTGGATTTGATCATTCAGAGTTATTAGTATAATGAAAATCTACTAAACTAGAGTTGTTAAATAGTGCAAGAACTATAGAAATCAGATAAGTCATAATGAAATTATTGCAGACTGTAGTCGACAACCTACAAATCAGACATTTTGATAAACCAGCCGTTAAGTTAACAGAGTGACAGAGACAGTGAGCGTGAAATATCCTTAGAACCGGGGTTAAAGGCAGTTCACAGTTATTTATGACAGGATTGAAGGGGAGTGGGCACAGCAAACCTAGAACAGACTGACAATTTCAGAATGACGTAATATCACATGCACCAGGTACAATGCCGTGAGAGGTTCAACTCTTTCATTCAACCCACACATTTTAAACCACTCAGAAACATGAGCACTTCTCCGAAACTGGGAATTAAACCACTCTATAGGCTGTAATTATCCTCAAAACTCTTGAGAGATGCCAGAAAAAGTGCCCCATAAGCAAAACATAGCTCGAACTTAATTTGGACAAAAAGCTAAAAACTTGAGTTTTCCGGCGTTTTACTTCAGCATCTTCATGCACCTTTTGCCTGACCAAGTCACATATCGTTCATACCTCCCACCTATCACAACAGTTTTTCTCGAACAGTCACCCTTTCATACAGTACAGGTTGGGTCCATTTGTCATTTTAAAAAGCGGGTAACAACTTTCGTTTCATAAAAGTGCTTTATTGTTTGAAACCAAATTTGGTAACATGTATGACATGTCTCAAACCACTGGGTTTTTATTTGGTTCGGGGAAAAATCGCATCGTGACCCTAACGATTTTACATGGGTATGAATGCTAAATTTCCCAGTACGAGTTCCTAAATGCAATAACTACAAGACCGCATCGTTTCAGTCTCTATTATCTCAACCCTTTTAAGCGCATGTTCAGCTCAAACTCCAGCTCAAAAGAAGCATTCTGAGTTAAAACTTTGCAGCTCAGTTGCACTAACTACAACGGAAATCTGTTCCATTGTCTGCAGATTCAGACTTCCTTTACCTATATTTGTTTTCATTAGTGAATATGAAAATGCACAGCTACGTACTGTGAACACACAAAAAGCATGCAAAGTGCATGCCTTTTCTTACGTACTCCTGCGCCCTTTGAAGGAAAGAAATGTGAATGGAAAATGGACATCCAGACAACATAGATAACTATCTTAACAACATCAGTGCAAAGTGAGAATCAATCCTTGATAATCTTACAACATTTATGCGACAGCATGTACAGGAAGAAGACAACATGATTTTCACTTGCTGGAAAGCAGTGCAAACTGCAGAGCACAGTCAGAAACATGCAGAGAAAATTTCTCGTGAGCGAATTCATAGCCGGTAGGGTAAGCAGTCTAGAAGATCAAAAAGCATACGGGAACTAGAATGGCCATCCACAGTAGCCAAATCTATACATGATTTTCATGCAAAGGAAACAGCTCTTCTGACTCCTACTAAAGAACTCTGCTGGTAGGACAGAAACACCACTGTCAAAGCGTGATGATGCAACATCTAAGTGAAGTTTCAAAGGAGTTCAGGGCTAGTCCTAGTACAATGCACAGGCATCACTCCTTTGGGCGGTGGTCTGTCCAGACGATAGGCAGACAGAGAGGCGCAAGCAATCGATATATGCAAGAGGAGCCCCACACCAAAGACTATGCGGTAGGGAATGATGGAAATGGAAGATATACTCTACCAAGAACTGCAGCAGCTCCCTTTTTGAACATTGCCACTGAAAAAGTAGAGGCCTTCACGTAACACGGGTCCCCTCCCAACACCTACCATCCCATCCAGGGTTCATCAACAAACCCGGTGCCCTCATACGGAAGGCATTATCATGTTACAGCTTATATAAGAACAAACAACATACACACTTTACCTAAGCTCACATGTATGTTCTCCCTAGAAAATGGTCAGGTAAATAAGCTGAAGACCCTAACATACCCGTGTGTTTTTTGTTTTTGTTTTTCTCTCTCTTTATTTGAATGGGAGATGGGAACAGGGTAGTAGGAGACAAACATAAGGTTTAACATCGCCATTTGCAAGACCCTCTTCATCTTGTGAATATGAAGAGACCCCCCTCTCCCCCCGCCCCCCCCCCCCCTACCCACACCCAATGAACTAGTTCAATATCATTGGCAACAACAAAACACAACCCACTGTTAAAGCAAAATGAAGTGTCATGATGTTACATGAATTTTCGTGACCATCGTTTAATCCAAAGCATGTTTGATGAACACATGAAGGAACACATGAAATAAAAAAGGCATAACTGCCCTTTTCCGATCTGCTTCATCTGGTGTTAACACTACCGCTACAAAACGTCTGTGCAGAACTAGAGTGTTAAGATTCACCGACTGTTAATTTGGCAGCTTTAATCAAAATGAACAAAAGTAACAACTGGTAAAATGAAAGAAATGCAATAAGCACAACAGTCTGCATACGAAGCATTTTGCACTGTCTTCATTCCTGGGTTTGTCAATTCAAAAGCTTTATTTCAACATCAGCTTTTTGAAAGATCTAGGCAGCAGCTAAGAATAACTTCTTTAGTTACCAAGTCATTATTACCTCAACCATTCCTGGGCGATCCTGGAAAGACTTGCAAGCGACCGACAACAGTGGAGAACCTTTGTTGCTGCCCTACACACCACCCGGCGTAAAAGGCAGTAAGTAAGTAAGTATGTTACCAAGTCATTGAATGAATATAAAGTTCCTTGATACTGTTCAATACAGGTCTCACTTGTCCTTTCCAAGAAAACTTCCTCGAGTACTTACGTGGTCTGCATCGACATTTTTTAATGGCTCTGACGTCTGTGACTTCGTTGTGACAGGACTTGCAGTAGTAAAACGCCCTGAAAAGCAACCAAAGTGCACCGTGGAGAAAAGAAAGGGGGGGGGGGGGGATGTCATGTTTTTGTTATTCAAAACTGAGTGCATCAGCTAGTTTCCAGTTTCTTAACTGACTACGTCAAAGAGAAACAACATCGCAAACCATGTCATCAGTTTGT